>LR999964.1:84898659-84951960 GCA_905220375.1 Tachina fera | reverse complement strand
TTTCAATATTTTCGCAGTATTCTTCTTATTTTTCGGTGGACGCTGATTAGATTTTTGGATATACATATTTAAAAATAAATGTTGTTTTAAAGTGGCGTAATACATTTTTTGTTTACAGCTTTGGAATTTGATATTTATAACAAAAAATAGGTCTAATTCAAATATAGGGTTAATGGGTTGATAGAGATAATGGAGAAAATTTTTCAAAACTTTCATATCTGAAGTTAAAGATTGCCATTGTTACAACTTAAAGTTAGTTAAAAGTAGGATTTTATCGGACGTATAAAAAGTTGTCCATCAGTACAATTTTAACTTAACCTAAAGTGAGCGCTAAGTTAAAGGCAATGTATCCTTCCTGGTAAGTTAAATTAAATTTATAATAATGAATAGCCTAAAGTAGCGTTTTATAAGTCCGACAAAATCCTACTTTTAAATATATTCAAGTTTTAATAATGGCCCTAAATGTTAATTGTACGAGAAATTTGTTTTGTGTCTTTTTGTTTAAGTTGGCTACAAGAATATTGTTTATTGCTTGATATCAAATATTCAAATATTCGTTTCGTCTGAATTTGGCGAGTACGAATACGAATATTGAAAAAAGACGATAATTCCGGAATTCGAATATGAATATTCGCACATCACTAAGTGCATACAATTCTACATGTTCTTCGTGTATAATGTATATACACTGTATGTATTTATTTCTATTATTTTGTTTAATTAACCAAAATGTATACTTTATACATACATATATGCAAAGTTTCAACTGCAGTTTCCTTATTTTACTTTTTTAATACATTATTTTTTAATAAAAGTATAAAAACCTATATAGAAACATATAAGTTTAAATGTTTTTTTATGTTAATGTAAAAATACTAATTTTTCGAAGTAATTTAATAAAAAAAGAGATTTTTTTTATATCCACTGTCTGAACTAATAACTTAGCAGTCATATCGGTATACCGGTATTATAAACTCAATAACAGTATGTACCGGTAACACCGATACCGAAATAAAAAAAATACCGATACCGTTACCGATACCGAAATTTAAAAAAATAGTTGTACCGGTATCAATACCGATACCGTTATTTGTCTCGGTTGCCAACCTTGGCTTAAATCAAATTTATGTAGAAGGTAATCATGAATAAAATTCCGCGAGAAATTTTTCCCGGGGAAAAATTCCAACTAATAGCAAGTAATAGGAAAAAAATTCCAATTTGAAAAATTTTAAATTTCTCGTGAAATGGTATTCATAATTGCCCTGATAGTCTAGAATATGTTTCTATGGTTTAACAAATAATTTACGAAGCTATTTTTATGACATTAATTACTGCAATATTCAAAATATTTCAAAAAAAATAATGTTACAACGTGGTGATACAATAATTCACGTATTTTTCTAAAAACAGACTGGGTTAAAACTCTTTTTCAAATGCTTAAACAAATCGGCGTTAAGCCGTTCAGCCGCCGGCGCCGAAAATAATTTTCTTTCAGCCGCCGCCGAAAATTTTTGCTCGGCCTGCTACTCTGACCGGTGTTGCTGATTTGCCGAGTGTAGTTGCTCTACCCCTCGACCCTTAAAATTTAAGCTGTGTGATGTACAAAAACTAATTGCCGAACTCAACCCGAAAAAAGCTCCCGTTATGGATGGAATTAGTAACCAGATGCTGATTAAGTTACCTCGTACTGCAATTAGAATCCTGTTATTCATTTTTAATGCCATTTTACGACTGGAGTATTATCCAGACTGCTGGAAGCTTGCAAAAGTCAAAATGATTCCAAAGCCAGGTAAAGATCTTACCAAGGCTGAGTCATATAGGCCAATAAGTTTACTGTCAACAATGTCAAAGCTTTTTGAAAAGCTACTCATGACAAAATTGTCTTCAATTTTAACTGATAATGGGTGCATCCCGGACCATCAATTTGGTTTTAGAAGCCAGCATAGCACCTTTAAGCAAACGCATAGATTGGTTCAATTTATCAGAAAAATATTTGAGGAAAAAAAGTATTATTCTGCCTTGTTTATTGATGTTTCTCAGGCATTTGATAAAGTGTGGCATGAACGCCTGATTTTGGAATTGAAGACATATGTACTTACCCATAAACATTCTAAATCTTTTGGAAAGTTACATTCTTGCACGAAAATTTACAGTTGTGGAAGGACACAACAACAAGTGCCACAGGGGAGTATAATGGGGCCATTTTTATATTTGATTTATACTTGTGATATGCCTGTGAGCAGTAGTATCCACACTTGTACATTTGCCGACGATACATCCTGCCTTAGTATGCACGAAAACCCTGATGAGGCATCCCGAAAACTCCAGGAACACATTAGCTAGATGGAACTATGGTTAAACTTATGGAGAATTAAGGTAAATGAACAAAAGTGTGTTCAAGTAACATTTACATTACGAAGAGATACTTTTTCCCCCATTCGGATTAATAATCAAGTTGTTCCTCAACATTCACATGTGAAATATCTTGGTATACACCTCGATCGACAGCTTACATGGAAACATCACTTTGACTATAAGTTAACTCAAATGAAAAAAAAAATTAACTCACGTACATTGGCTGATTGGCAGAAATTCAATACTCAGCCTAGACTGCAAACTTTTAATATACAAGTCGCTTTTAAAGCCAATATGGTGTTACGGTATCCAGTTATGGGGCACTGCTTCTGCTTCCAATGTAGAGAGAATTCAACGAATACAAAACCAAATTTTAAGGTTAATAACATATGCTCCATGGTACATTAAGAATTCAAATATACATCGTGATTTAAATACGCCACTAGTGACTGAAGAAATTGCAAAATACGCAGGCAAATATCTAACAAAACTCGAGTCACATCCTAATCCGCTTGCTCGTAATATTTTGAACTTTATTGGACACCTCCGCTTAAATAAGAGAGATACAAAAGCTCTAATACTAAACACTCCGAATGAAGTTGCTTAAAAATACTTTTTTTGCTTATCACTACTTATGTATTATTTAAAACTATCACTAAAGGGTCACTCAGACTATAATACAAGTATTAATACTTTTGACGAAAATGCTGGTCTTATATTTGTTTCAAAAATTTCAAAAAACAATAACAACTCAACATGTCAGAGCTGCATTTTCCACAAAAGTATTAATACTTGTATAATAGTCTGAACGGGGCTTTAGTTATGTCTGACATTGGTCGAGTCTATTAATTATATGTTAGATTTAAGATTTGAATACCAATTTGTTAGTTCATATATGAAGATACAATAAATAAAAAGACATGGATAAAAACACTTATACCATTCTGTCAAAAACAACCAAATCAGACATTTCAAGTTTTATGATATGATCTGTCAAGTAAAAAAAGGTCGAAAAAAATAAAATATTACAATATCTCGTAAACTGCTCCATAAGAACAATTTTAACCTCTATTTTTGAAGCGGAAGAAACTAACCAAGAAAAATTACCTCTCATTTAATGTACATAAAAAAATTAATTTTGTAAACTAGTGAAATTTTTGCTCGAAAAAATAAAAACCAAATAATAACTTTTATTTTTTCTCGAAAAAATATATATATATTAAAAAACAACTTTTATTTTTGCTCGAAAAAATAAAAATCAAGAAATAACTTATTTTTGCTCGAAAAAATATAAATCACAAAATATCTCTTATTTTGGATTGAGAAAATAAAAATCAAATAATAATCAAGAAATAACTTATTTTTGCTCGAAAAAATATAAATCACAAAATATCTCTTATTTTGGATTGAGAAAATAAAAATCAAATAATAAAAAATATTTTTGTAGATTTTTTTTCAACCAATTATTATTTACAGAATTTTTTCAGTAATCAATAAATTTACTGCAATTTTTAATGCAGTACATACATATGTATATACTGCAGTGTGCCTGTTTACTAATAAGTTAAATAAAACAAACAAAAACCATCAAATTCCTATGTATTTACAAAATTGAAAGTTTTGATAATTTTAATTGATAAATTAAAAAAATATACTAAAAGCATAAGTGCTTCTAACTTAAAACAAATGTTTCGTAACTGTGATCGAACTCACATTGATGTTTTGTTTTTTTTTGTTTTTGTTTTTGTTTTTGTCTCACCCACTTCAAAGAACGAAACAAAATAAAATCAAACAATTTGTTTCGTTTATTTTCAAACTCTGTACAAAGAAATCAAAAGAAAAATAAATGTATAACTGTAATATTTGTTATGTAAAATTTGTTAAGAAAATCATTTTCTAACTCCTGTATCGCGCCATAAATAGAAACAGCTACAAAAAAAAAGAATTCGCATCTATAAGATTAAAATGGAAGAAGATAAAGAATTATTTAAAGATTTTGATAATAACCATGAATATATGTATTTTTTTGTCAATAAATTTGTTTGCAACTCAGTATGAATAATTAAGATTAAAATTTTTTATTGGGAACGATGCAAAACTCAACTGATGATACGGATAATGGATAGTCCTTTTTAGAAGCAGTTTATGAGAAGATACATACGTTTTATTTTCATTTTGCTCATAATAAGATATTGTACTAAATTTTAAAATATATCCTAGGATACCTCCACATAGCAACATGCCACTTGTCTTTTTTTTCTTGCAAAGGGTTTGTTTTTTTTTATTGGTGTAGTATTTAAAGGCCATGTATGACCAAAAAACTCTACAGCGAGCTCTGTCGTTTTTAGCTTTCTAAGCACCGAGCATACATATCTCTAAAATTCTATATTACAATAGCTACAAATATTAATAGTTATGATTGAAGAATACTTTTATTTGATTCATGTAAAAGTTAATATCACTAAAAGAAATAAAAATTGAAAATACACAGTGAAAAAAATAGAAGTCATTGTAGAGGAATTGCCGAGAGTGGGCAAAAAACTATTTAGATGATTATTTTAGTCATACAAAACTTTGTAAATCCTCTATAGTGTTAGAAAATACTCACCAGAATTTAAAAAAAAGGGAATCAGGCATCGAAAAAGAGAACATCTTGCAATGACAACCCTGTGTAAAAATCATTAGATCGGATCGAAATTTTCACTACTTCCCGATCACAAACGCTACATTTTCATGACTTTTTTGGAGTCTCGTTTTTTGCTGGGATAATAATTTCGCCTAAATGATCCCACTATACCGATTTTCATCGGTTCACTGAAATAAGCTAAATTATTATTATTATTTCTCAACTAATTCAAATATAAGAACATAACTACCCTAGTTTGCTTACAAACTATCGATAGTTTCAATACTATCGAACTCTTGTTTGTGCTCCACTAGTGGAATTCAAGTGAAAGGGATAGATTAGTAATTGTGGTTAGTAGTTGTTTAATAAAAGACAATTATCAATTGTTATAAAAAATTTTTTATTTATAAACATAAATAAATTCAGTGAAATGCGACTTTGACCCGCGCACGAAGGGTTTCATACGGACAAGAGATATGTAATTCAATACGAACTTTAGCCAATATAAACTATAGTTTGGGCATTTTTTTAGTTTTGGGTTTTTTCGGTTTTAAGCGTTTTTTTTTTATTTTGATGGTTTTTTGAATTTATTTGCGCTTTCTGAGTTTTGGCACTTTTTTTCACGTTGTGGCAATTTTTTTTTGGTTTTTTAAGTTTTTTTAATTTTGGCGATTTTTATTAGCTTGTCGTTTTTTTTATTTTGTCTATTTTTTTATTTTGGCGACTTTTTAATTTTGGCGTTTTTTTTTCATATAGGTGATTTTTTTTGGTTTTGGCGATTTTTTAGTTTTGGCACTTTTTTTTCTCGTTTTGAGGATTTTTTTTCGGTTTTTGGCGTTTATTTTAAATTTTGAAGATTTTTTTAATTTTGGCGATTTTTTAAATTTGCGATTTTTTTTTCACATAAACAATTATTTTGGTTTTGGCGAATTTTTTGCGTTTTGGCGATTTATTTCGGTTTTTGGCGTTTTTTCATTTTGGCGATTTCTTTTCATTTAGACGATTTTTTCGAATTTGGCGATTTATTTTAGTGCTAGAATTTTTTTTTTAATTTTGTCGATTTTTTTCGATTTGGAGATTTTTTTTTAAATTTGTGGCGATTTTTTTCAGGTTTTGTCGATTTTTTTCGGTTTGGCGATTTTATAATTTTCGGATTTTTTAGTTTTACTGTTTTTGAAAATTTCAAGAGTTTACCTCTTACGGTTTCCAAGATATAGCAAGTTGTCAAAATTACATAGTCAAAATGGCATTAACTGATGAACCACCCTTTAATTTAAATTTTTTAATATTTTTATGTTAATTGTTGTAGTCTATATAAAAACACACTAATTTTACAAATTTCAAGTGTCAATATACATATGTACATACAATTGTATGTATATTACATGGGATGTTAAAACTTTTCGTCGCTCGTTTTGGAGCACCCTTTAATTTTTAATTCTCATGTATTTGTTGTTGTAGTGGCCAAGGTTCTACATACTCTGTCAAAATTTCAGGTCCGTAGCTCTTGCGGTTCTTGAGAAAATACCGTGTGACGGACAAACGGACAGCGTAGCGAAAACAATAGGGGTCCTTTTTTCACCTTTGGTGTACGTAACCCTTAAAACGACAGAAAGTAACAATAAATGGTGAACCGGTTATTTAAAAAATTATGAAAAAGACCAAAACATAAAAAAAAATGTTATGAATAAATTTCTGGTTTGTTTTTTCCTGTCTGACACAATTAGGTAGAAGTCGACACTTAGCCGCTGCCGCCGAACTAGTGTAGCTAAAATTATACCCTTTACCAAAAAATGGTAAAAGGGTACATATAGGTTCGTCATTCCGTTTGTAATTTTTACAATATTAATAACACACATAAAGTATATATGTATATTCTGGATCCTTATGCATAGGGAAGACGAACAAGCTATGTCTGTCTGTCCGTCTGTCTGCACGTGAAATCGGTTTTCCGAAGTTCCCAGAGCAGCTAGAGACTTTGTTCTTGGACTGCTGTGTCAGAAATTTTCCCAAAAATTTTTCTATCAAAAATCACCAAAATCGAGTAGACGGTTTCAGAGCTGGAAGACTCAAACTCTATTTTCCCATGCAAAATAACTACCGAAAACTAGTTTTTATTACTTTTTTATTAAATTAACCTATTTTATACTTTAGTATGAATAAAATTGGTATTTCTAATTTAAAAAAAAATTAAAAAAAAATAAAAACATTAAAAACACGTTTCCAGGGTTGGAAAACTTTAATATTTTTTCTCAAAATTAAACATATTTTATGTTTTAGGAAAAAGGCTGTTTTCTCAGGAACCGTAAGAGCTACGGATCTGAAATTTGAAAAGAGTGTGTAGAACTTCGGTCGCTACAACAAAAAGAATATGAAAGTTAAACATTAAAGGGTGTTCCAAAACGAGCATCGAAAAATATTAAAATCCCATTTTATATACATATATACAATTGTATGAAATTTGTAAAATTACTGTATTTTTATACAGAAAAAAATTTATAAAAATTAAAATTACAGGGTGTTCTATCAGTTTATGGAATTTTGACTATGTAATTTTGACAACTTGCTATATTTTGGTAACCGTAGGAGGCAAAGTCTTGGCATTTTCGAAAACGGTAAAACAAAAAATTCCCAAAATTATTAAATCGCCAAACCGAAAAAAATCGCCAAAACCCGTAAAAATCACCTAAAGGAAAAAAGCACTAAATTAAAAAAACTCTAGCACCAAAATAAATTGCAAAAATTAAAAAAATCGCTAAAATGAAAACAATGGCCAAAAAGAAAAAAATCGTTAAAATTAAAAAAAATCACCAAAATAAAAAAACGCCAACAAACTCAAAAAATCGCTAAAACAAGAAAAAAGCACCAAACCTAAAAAAATTCACCAAATTAAAAAAATCGACATAATGAAATAAATCGCCAAAAACTAAAAAAGCTCCATATTAAAAAAAACGACACAACGAAAAAAATCGCTAAAATGAAAAAAAACTGCCAAAAAAATCACCAAATTAAAAAAATTCTAGCAAGAAAATATATTGCAAAAATTAAAAAATCGCTCTAATGAATAAAAAATCTCCAAATTAAAAAAATCGTCAAAATTAGAAAAAAAAATCCCCAAAATAAAAATAAACGCCAAAAAACTTAAAAAATCGCTAAAACAAGAAAAACGCACCAAAACTAAATAAATACACCAAATTAAAATAATCGACAAAACGAAAAAAAATCGCCAAACTGAAAAAAATTTTCAAAATGAAAAAAATTTACAAACGTCAAAAACTTTTAAAAATCGCTAAAACAAGAAAAAAAGCACCAAACCTAAAAAAGATCCAAATTAAAATAAGTCGACACAAGGAAAAAAATCCCTAAAATGACAAAAAGCGCCAAAATGAAAAAATCGTCAAAATAAATAAACGCCAAATATCTTAAAAAAATCGGTAAAACGAGAAAAAAGAATCAAAACTAAAAAAGCACCAAATAAAAGAAATGCCAAAAACCTAAAAAAATCGCACCAAATTAAAAAAAAAATACCAAACCTGAAGAAAAACACAAAAACAAAAAAAGTACCAAATTGGAAAAAAATCAACAAAATGAAAAAATCGCAAAAATGCACAAAACACCAACATTATTAAAAAAAAAATTCGCCAATATAAAAATAAGCCTCAAAAACTTTAAAAAATCATTAAATGTAAAAAAGACACCAACACTAAAAAAGTATCGAAGTAAAAAACGCAAAAAACCCAAAAAAAAAACGCTAAAACGAGAGAAGAGCATAACAACTAAAAAAGCACCAAAAAAAACCTTTAAAAACGCCTAAAAAATTAAATAAACACAAAACCCGGAAAAAATCACCAAAGCGAAAAAAACACTAAATTTAAAAAAAATGTGACATTAAAATTTTTTTTTTTTTTTTTTTTTTTAATACATATATTTATTTATTGTATCTTCAAAAATGAACTAACAATAAGTGATCAAATCTTAAAGCTAAAATATAATTATTTAGCCCGACCAGTGTCGGCCAAAACTTAGTGATAATTTAAATAATACAAAGTAGTGATAATCAAAAAGGAAAATTAAATGTATTTTCAAGCATTCCCATCTAGAGTGTTGAGTATAAGAGCCCTTGTGTCCCTCTTTTTTAGGCGGATGTGACCATTAAAATTCAAAATATTACGAGCAAGCGGATTAGGATGTGACTCGAGTTTTGTTAAGTATTTGCCTGCGTATCTTGCAATTTCTTCAGTCACTAGTGGCATTTTTAAATCACGATGCAAATTTGAATTCTTAATATACCATGGAGCAGATGTTATTAACCTTAAAATTTTGTTTTGTCTTCGTTGAATTCTCTCTACATTGGAAGCTGAAGCAGTGCCCCATAACTGGATACCGTAACACCATATTGGCTTCAAAAGCGACTTGTATATTAAAAGTTTGCAGTCCAGACTAAGTGTTGAATTTCTGCCAATCAACCAATGAATTTGAGATAACTTAAGTTTCATCTGAGTTAGCTTAAAGTCAATATGATGTTTCCATGTAAGTCTTCGATCAAGGTGTATACCAAGGTATTTCGCTTGGGAATGCTGAGGAATATTTTGATTGTTGATTCGAATGGGGGAACAAGTATCTCTTCTTAGGGTAAACGTTGTATGGACACACTTTTGTTCATTGACTTTAATTCTCCATAAGTTCTACCAGATTTCTAACTGTGTAATATGTTCTTGAAGATATCGGGACGCCTCGTGCGGGTTTTTGTGCATACTAAGGCAGGCTGTATCATCGGCAAACATAGATGTATAGATATTGCTGCTCACAGGCATATCACAAGTATAAATCAAATACAAAACTGGCCCCAGTATGCTCCCCTGTGGCACACCGGATGATATAGATTGGGGCAGACTCATGAATTCTCCTTCCACAATCGTAAACTTTCGGGTAGTTATGTAGCTTTCTAATAAATTCAGAAAATTTATTGGTAAATATGATTTTAATTTTAAAATAAGGCCTTCATGCCACACTTTATCAAAGGCCTGAGAAACGTCAATAAACAGGGCAGAACAATACATTTTTTCTTCAAAAGTTCTTCTTATAAATTGCACCAATCTATGAGTTTGTTCAATGGTGCTATGCTGACTTCTAAAACCAAATTGATGGTCTGGGATGCACCCACTATCAGTTAAAATTGGGGACAATTTTGTCATGAGCAGCTTTTCGAAGAGTTTTGACATTGTTGATAGCAGACTTATTGGCCTGTATGACTCAGCCTTGGTAAGGTCTTTGCCCGGCTTTGGAATCATTTTGACCTTCGCAAGCTTCCAGCTTTGTGGATAATACTCCAGTCGTAAAATGGCGTTAAAAATAAATAACAGGATTCTAATTGCAATATGGGGCAAGTTTTTCAGCATATTGTTACTTATTCCATCAATACCTGGAGCTTTCTTCGGGTTGAGTTCAGCAATTAGTTTTTGAACATCACGCGTCTTAAATTTTATGGGTCGAGGGGGTAGCGCAACCACACTCGGTAAATCAACAACACCAGTACATGTATTTGGGGTAAATACGGATTTTAAATGCTCAACAAATATGTTACCTTTTTCAGTATCGCTTCTGGCCCAACCTCCGGTAGAAGTGCGCAGAGGTGGTCTATATTCAACGGGTGTTTTAAGCTTTCTAGCAGCTCGCCACAAGGAGTAATTAGATGCAGGTGTGGCATCAAGATTTTCCAGATAATTTTTAAGACATACAGTTTTTTCATATGCCAGCAGCTCTTGGAGTCGTCTAGTGCACTCTTTAAATCTAATTTTATTTTGGGGTGATCTGTGCTGTTGCCATTCCCTTCTAGCTGTCCTTTTTTCACGTAAAAGACTTTCAATGTCTGTAGAATAAATCCTATTAAACCCAGTCTGCGGATGGGAAGTAGTAGCATGTTCAGCAGCCTGTTTAATATTTTCGTTAAGATTTTCAATGTTAGATTCAATATCACCTGGTGTTCTTAGGTTAATATTTTCCGTACAATGGCTACTGAGGTATTTTTTGAACCCCAGCCAATTAACACGGTTGATCATCTTTACGTATGGGACAGGGAAGTCACTTCTTAGTGGGCTACAAATTGTAACAATCGTGGGAGAGTGATCGGAGGAGAGATCAACAGAAGCTTCAACATAAATTAATTCCCTACCGATATTTTTCATTACTCCAAAATCTATAATATCCCGAATTTTTTGTATGTCCGTAGGCCAGTAAGTGGGCTCCCCACTTGAAATGACGTCCAAGCCCATTTTTGAAATTGTGTTGAACAATGCCCGACCTCTAGGTGTAATAAGACGCGAACCCCAGAACGTATGTTTTGCATTGTAGTCCCCAGCTGCTACAAAACAAGGGCCAAGAGATTTGTAGAATTCCTCGAATTGATCCTCAGTAATTGCGAATCTGGGAGGGGAGTAAATTGATGATATCACGAAATTTGTAACAAAATTTTCGACACAAATATTTGTTGCTTGTAGATGTTCTTCACAAATGTTATCAAGGACATAGTGTTTGAGTCTTGACTTAATTAGAAATGCTGACCCACCGCATGCTCTCCCCCTCGGGTCCTTTGAATCATATAGAGTGTAACCATTTATTTTAAATAAGCTCCTTGAAGTCAAATGAGTCTCAGAGACCAACATTATATCAATATTTTTTTCCATGAGGAAGTGCTCAAGTTCATTTTTATGCTGGCGAATGCCGTTTGCGTTCCAGAAACATATTTTTAACATGTTCATGGTTTGTTTACTAATGCTTGAAGCAGTGTATTCTGCATTCGCAGCATTTCTTGCATCATGCTCGTCATATTTGTTGTGAAGTTGTTTATAGTTAGCACCAGATTCTCAATAGTAGATTCAAGGCGACTAAAGTTAAAGCCTGAGCTTGCATTCGCTGAATTGTTCTGCGGTGAAACATTTTGTGAGGGACTAGAACTAGCCTTAGCAGCATCGGCATACGATACACGTGAAGTAACTGGTTGACTTACTTGAGCAAAAGAGGCGGAGTACGCGTTTAATGGTTGGGCTGTGGCTAACTTAGGTTTTTGACTCATAGTCTGTTTAACAAAAGAATATACATTAAAATAAATTGCCAAAATTAAAAAATCGCTTAAATGAAAAAAATCACCAAGTAGACAAAAACCCAAAAAAAAAAACGCTTAAACGAAAAAAAGCACCAAAACTAAAAAAATCGCCAAATTAAAGAAAATGCCAAATACCAAAAAAAATCGCTAAAACGAGAAAAAAGTACCAAAACTAAAAAAGCACCAATTAAAAAAATGCCGAAGATAAAAAACCCTATTAAAAACGCTTAAAACCGAAAAACCCCCAAAAACGAAAAAACTTCAAAAACTATATTTTATATAGTTTAAAGCTCTTATAGTACGCCACGCTCCGTGCGCAAGTCAAAGTCGCACTTTACTAAATTTAATTTTAGTAAATGAATATGGAAATAAAATTTATCGCTAAAGTACTGCCCTAACAATAAAATTAATTAAAGATAATTAATACCGCGCTAAATACCTTTTTGAATGGGATGTTTAAATTGAGACACTTAACAATTTTGTAAAATAAAGGATTATTGAATAAAGCAATATGGTATGGAGGTACAATACTAAAATTATTTTATAGGGTTATTAAAAAGTTTGAAGTTCGAAGCTTTAATGAACATTCGATTTTTTTAGATTTGCGAACAAATATTGAACAATTTTGTTTCAAAATTTCTTCACTTTAGTGAGCATTCGTTTTTATCGAATTGCAGGTCAAAAGAAATACTAAATATTGTTTTCATTGGATAGTTTTGATATAATGACGTTATTTGTTTGTACAGCTGTTAATAAATCCGTTAGAGTTAGTTAGTTAGTGTATTATAACTACTATTATATATATACAATATGTAATCAATTCCTTAATAATTGCATATAAATTATTATCCAAATACTGAAGTATAAAGATATAAACCGTTTCTTTTTTTCTCTCCTGAAAACTTGTATTTTTTTACGATACGAGGATAAGAAAGTAAGGCCTCAAGATCCAACTTATTGCTAATATCCAAAAAAAATTTCAATCCAAAAATACCGAAAGGTCACTTACTAAAAATTGCACTAGAGCAAAAATTATGAATTTTTTCACAAAATAAATATGTACCTATATGTCTATGTGCTTACGTTTGTATTTCTATACTACATAAACAGCACTTTGGTAAAGGGTATATAAGATTCGACACAGCCGACTATAGCACTCTTACTTGTTTTAACTAATAATTATTTCCCGAATAATACTGTGTTCAGACATGCATTTTTAATTGAGTCAATTTAATTTTAATTGAGCAATTAAATCTAGTGCTCACACATTTTGTGAATATTCGTGTTTATTAATTTAAAAAATGTATGCAAATTCGGATTTAAAAGAAACTTCACTAATATATAACAGAAATGTTGAACTGTTCAAAACAAGCACTGTGTAAAAAAAGCACACCAAAAACTTGATAATTCTATTATTTGATTAGCCATTTTAGAAAGTTGTTCTACTCACTGAACACAGTTCTCAACAAAAAACCAGGGTTGCATTTCGAGTTTTACGCAATTAGTGATACAATTAGCTAATAATTGCTCAATTTATTAATTTACTTACTGTATGGTAAATTGTGCTCAATGAAGTTAAGTCCTTCATAGAATGTCCTAATTTCGCCATTAAGGAGTCTGTTTGAACATGGTTTGTCAGTAAAATAATATAAAATAATTTAAAATTCTTTATTTATATTCAATTTACTTTTATTCACATAAAGCAACTACGATTGATTTTACATTATTTTATACATTATTAGTTAATAACTATAAAGGTTTATAGACGGCTAACAACCTGTGTCGAAAATGTTGCTACAAATGAGAAGTTGACTACGTCAGATCGACTACGTATTTATGTTTAAAATTAACCGATAGTATCGATGGCAGAAGAAAACTAACAATAGTCAGCCAAAAATAGAACTACCTATACTATCCATAGTAGTATCGATTGTTTTGCATCTCTAAAATACACAATACTGTATTGATAATAATATGAGCTTATTCCAGAATTAATTGAGTAATAATACCATTTCGCCTAATTACTTATGATTTTATTGCTTTGAGCCGACGAAAACCGGTTCATTGTACCAACAGTGTGATCAAGGCTTAAGAAATAAAATAAAATATCATTAATAATAATTATCCGCAGTTTTAATGGTTAAAACGTTTTAAGTATAAGTTAAATATATACAGCAAAAAGATATGTCTTGGGTACAATTCATCAGTAGTACTGGTTGGTGATAAAGTCAATAGTGAATCAGTACACACAGAAAAAAATACCAATGTAAAATCACAATGCAAAAAGTTTGATTCAAACTCATTCAAATCCAGATAAATTTAATAGAAATAATATGTTGTGTGATTGTGTGGGTGTTAATTTGCTTTGTTCATAGCTGTAATACACTTTTGTGCTAGTGTGAATTGTTTTTGTATTTTTGTTGTTTTTTATGTTTGTAAAAAGCCAACAAACTGCTGATGTCTGATAGGTAGTGTACTAGTCTTGCAGTCGATAGATCTTAGGTTCGAATCCTGGAGGTCAAAGTATTTTGTATATTTTTTTAACTAAAACTTTATAAGTCAAAGTATTTTGTATTTTTTAACTAAAACTTTTGAAATAAATTATATTTAAATGATCAATGAATATATATTTAGTATTTATGTAAAGAATTTTTGAAGTGGTCGAGGCTGCAGAGGTAAGCACGTTGACTACTAAGCGATGAGTTTCGAGTTAAAATCTTGGCCAGGAAAGCCAACTTATATACAAACATAAACATTTTTCTTATGTCTATGCCTTCCACACGTTATAAATAATTAATAAAATACATTTAATACATTAAATTAAATTCATATTATTCTAACTTGAAATAACTTTGATTGTTTGATTTTAACAGTATGTACATGTTAAATAAATGTGAAAAAATTTATTTCAAAAGGAAATTTTTCTTGGAAATTACGCTAAATCATGTTAGATTAACATGAAAAACATATAAAACAAAATCATTGCCGAAAAATATTAGCACAACCTTGCTTATGTAGATTTTAAGTTTAAATTTTTCTGAGTGTACTGTTTCACTAATTCTACTTCCAACATGGTATAAATGTATCTGATAAATGAATAAATACTCTAAAAATGAGTTTGATTTTCTTTTGGTTTTTATTTTACATATTGTTTTAGATGTTTATAAAACGTAAACAGAAGGTACGATCATACATTTTATTGACGACATAAGCCGTTCTGTCAACACGAACACTTAATATTGTATCTACGGTATATTCTTTAATAACATCAGTCATCTACTTGATTATATATGTATGTATGTATCTCTAACTTTTGTAGTCGAGCGAGTTTACAACAAGTAACATTGGGCAGTTGACGGCTATAATAAAGTTAATAGCTTCTTCGCTGTTTTATTTTGAGAAGTAAAATTTATATAGTTAATAATAAACAGAGTTTTTTCGTTACAGTTCACTCGGACAAACTAATACAAAGAATCATGTGCCCAAATGAATTGTATTAAAATAAAATTTCAGTTTTTTTGTTGAAGACTTAAGTGTGCCCACAGCATGTTGATGATATGTACGTATGTACATACATATGTATATATTTATACCACTGCT
This sequence comes from Tachina fera, assembly GCA_905220375.1. Taxonomy (NCBI): domain Eukaryota; kingdom Metazoa; phylum Arthropoda; class Insecta; order Diptera; family Tachinidae; genus Tachina; species Tachina fera. The sequence continues at coordinate 84,936,277 of LR999964.1, read as the reverse complement.
GTCCACAGAGAGCTATGTCACTACGTATGTTTATTCATTTGTATAAGAAGCCGATTGATATTCGGCACGCTGGTGCCACTTCGGCCAGCAGCGATTTGTACATTTTTTGGAATTGTTGTTATTGATGGGATGTATTTTATTATTTTAATTTTCTACATTTCAGTTAACAGTTGTTTCAAATATTTTCCCACAAAGATTAAAATCGAAAACTAATTTTAAGAAGGAAAATAAAATTCCACAATTCATTTCTGAAGTAGTCAACTGAGCATGTGGCATCTGTGTTGTTGTTGTTTCGTTTTTAACACAGAGAAAGAAATTTATACAAATATACATAAAACAGGTGGCAACACTTTATTTAATTTTGAATATTAAATTTTAAAGTTGCGCATCGCAAGTGTATGGGACACTTGAAAGCAACTTGTGACCAAAGAACCACTCAACTGCAACAATAAGCTTTATTGCTTGAATAGATTAAAACTCTATAACTCCAAACGATTTTACTTCAGTGCTGTTGTATCTATTAAATACAGCAAGATAGCGGCAGTAGACATCTTTAGAGGCGTGTAGGTAGATATTGCAGATTTAGAATTTATAATCGATTTTCCTATTTGTTTCTTTCTGATTTATACGCAAAGAGAGGTCGCTATTATAGACGCACACAAACCAGTCTTTTGTCAGTTAACATGGTGCAGAGGAGAAGAAATTAAATATATTTCAAAAACTAATCCATTATACACACAAAAACGAAAAAATAAATTAATGCAACTGTGATATAATGTTTGTACTACTGTTTATATTTAATTTGACCGTATTGAATGTATTATAACAGTTTAAATGTATTCTGACGTTTTATTGTTAATCTTGTTTTTTTTTTGTTACATTTTTTTTTGTGAAACCTGTGTAGATCAAACTAGTTTAGTCAACATTATAAAAAGGTATATATATTTTTAAGTTCACATTTCCCAGCGACAAAATTTAAAAATTTTTTAATTGCTTTCAACGTACTGAGTGGTACTTATTTATCAAATTATTTATTGTATGTTTATAATAATGACTGTCCTATAATGAATAAGATAACAAATTGTACAAAAGTACTTATTGTAGTACTTTCCAGTTAATGATGAAATATATCTAGAGACAAATTTATTGACCGTGAAAATGAGGGAACGGGAGCAATAAAACGAGTATGATTTACTATAATTTTTATTACAAAATTTAAGTACTTTTGCATATTCTTTAATATGCATATTTCTTTGTAAGATTATAATTTTTACAATCGCAAAAACAGTAAAAGTTTTATAATTTTGTTACAGAACTCTTTTTTATTTTTATTAGAAAAAATTGCCAATTAACTTTTGAATAATTTTAGGCAGAAATTAATTTATAAAATTTTGCATATTTGTAAGCAAAAAAACCCAATAAAGTTTGAATACTTTTAGGCAATCAGTAATCTAATAACTTTTTGATATTTGTTGGCAAAAATTATACGGTACCGCATACTTTTTGAACTTTTCAAACCAAAATAATGTGTTATTGAGTCAAATTGTAAGTACTTACGACTGGAGAGTACATACACTTTTTTGCATCTAGTAGGCAAACTTTTTTGCTGTGTAATTTTTCTACAGCACTTGTGCATTTAAATAACACAGAATTTATGCCACAACAACACAAATAAAGGCGAATTTACGTATGTGTGACATGTGCCACACAAGCGTAAAAAAACGCAGCCAACTAATTACTAATCAAAAACTGTTGGACTCAGAATTTTTTTTTTTTTTAATACATATATTTATTTATTGTAGCTTCAAAAATGAACTAACAATAAGTGATCAAATCTTAAAGCTAAAATATAATTATTTAGCCCAGTGTCGGCCAAAACTTAGTGATAGTTTAAATAATACAAAGTATTGGTAATCAAAAAGGAAAATTAAATGTATTTTCAAGCATTCCCATCTAGAGTGTTGAGTAAAATAGCCCTTGTGCCCCTCTTTTTTAGGCCGATGTGTCCAGTAAAGTTCAAAATATTACGAGCAAGCGGATTAGGATGTGACTCGAGTTTTGTTAAGTATTTGCCTGCGTATCTTGCAATTTCTTCAGTCACTAGTGGCATTTTTAAATCACGATGCAAATTTGAATTCTTAATATACCATGGAGCAGATGTTATTAATCTTAAAATTTTGTTTTGCCTTCGTTGGATTCTCTCTACATTGGAAGCTGAAGCAGTGCCCCATAGCTGGATACCGTAACACCATATTGGCTTTAAAAGCGACTTGTATATTAAAAGCTTGCAGTCTAGGCTGAGTGTTGAATTTCTGCCAATCAGCCAATGTACCTGAGTTAATTTTAGTTTCATTTGGGTTAACTTATAGTCAATATGATGTTTCCATGTAAGCCTTCGATCAAGGTGTATACCAAGGTATTTCACTTGGGAATGTTGAGGAATATTTTAATTGTTGATTCGAATGGGGGAACAAGTATCTCTTCTTAGGGTAAACGTTGTATGGACACACTTTTGTTCATTGACTTTAATTCTCCATAAGTTCAACCAGATTTCCAACTGTGTAATATGTTCTTGAAGATATCGAGAAGCCTCGTGCGGGTTTTTGTGCATACTAAGGCAGGCTGTATCATCAGCAAACGTAGATGTATGGATATTGCTGCTCACAGGCATATCACAAGTATAAATCAAATACAAAACTGGCCCCAGTATGCTCCCCTGTGGCACACCGGATGATATAGATTGGGGCAGACTCATGAATTCTCCTTCCACAATCGTAAACTTTCGTGTAGTTATGTCGCTTTCTAATAAATTCAGAAAATTTATTGGTAAATATGATTTTAATTTTAAAATAAGGCCTTCATGCCACACTTTATCAAAGGCCTGAGAAACGTCAATAAACAGGGCAGAACAATACATTTTTTCTTCAAAAGTTCTTCTTATAAATTGCACCAATCTATGAGTTTGTTCAATGGTGCTATGCTGACTTCTAAAACCAAATTGATGGTCTGGGATGAACCCACTATCAATTAAAATTGGGGACAATTTTGTCATGAGCAGCTTTTCGAAAAGTTTTGACATTGTTGATAGCAGACTTATTGGCCTGTATGACTCAGCCTTGGTAAGGTCTTTGCCCGGCTTTGGAATCATTTTGACCTTCGCAAGCTTCCAGCTTTGTATATAATACTCCAGTCGTAAAATGGCGTTAAAAATAAATAACAGGATTCTAATTGCAATATGGGGCAAGCTTATCAGCATATTGTTACTTATTCCATCAATACCTGGAGCTTTCTTCAGGTTGAGTTCAGCAATTAGTTTCTGAACATCACGCGTCTTAAATTTTATGGGTCGAGGGGGTAGCGCAACTACACTTGGTAAATCAACAACACCAGTACATGCGTTAGGGGTAAATACGGATTTTAAATGCTCAACAAATATGTTACCTTTTTCAGTATCGCTTCTGGCCCAACCTCCGGTAGAACTGCGCATAGGAGGTCTATATTCAACGGGTGTTTTAAGCTTTCTAGCAGCTCGCCACAAGGAGTAATTAGATGCAGGTGTGGCATCAAGATTTTCCAGATAATTTTTAAGACATACAGTTTTTTCATATGCCAGCAGCTCTTGGAGTCGTCTAGTGCACTCTTTAAATCTAATTTTATTTTGGGGTGATCTATGCTGTTGCCATTCCCTTCTAGCTGTCCTTTTTTCACGTAAAAGACGTTCAATGTCTGTAGAATAAATTCTATTAAAGCCAGTCTGCGGATGGGAAGTAGTGGCATGTTCAGGAGCCTGTTTAGCATTTTCGTTAAGATTTTCAATGTTAGATTCAATATCACCTGGTGTTCTTAGGTTAATATTTTCCGTACAATGGCTCTTGAGGTATTTTTTGAATCCCAGCCAATTAACACGGTTGATCATCTTTACATATGGGACAGGGAAGTCACTTCTTAGTGGGCTACAAATTGTAAGAATCGTGGGAGAGTGGTCGGAGGAGAGATCTACAGAAGCTTCAACATGAATTAATTCCCTAGCGATATTTTTCATGACTCCAAAATCTATAACATCCGGTATTTTTTGTATGTCCGTAGGCCAGTAAGTGGGCTCCCCACTTGAAATGACGTCCAAGCCCATTTTTGAAATTGTGTTGAACAATGCCTGACCTGAAATATTTGTTGCTTATAGATGTTCTTCACAAATATTATCAAGGACATAGTGTTTGAGTCTTGACTTAATTAGAATTGCTGACCCACTGCATGCTCTCCCCCTCGGGTCCTTTGAATCATATACAGTGTAACCATTTATTTTAAATAAGCTCCTTGAAGTCAAATGAGTCTCAGAGACCAACATTATATCAATATTTTTTTCCACGAGGAAGTGCTCAAGTTCATTTTTATGCTGGCGAATGCCGTTTGCGTTCCAGAAACATATTTTTAACATGTTCATGGTTTGTTAACTAATGCTTGAAGCAGTGTATTCTGCATTCTCAGCATTTCTTGCATCATGCTAGTCATATTTGTTGTAAAGTTATTTATAGTTACCACCAGATTCTCAATAGTAGCTTCAAGGCGACTAAAGTTAAAGCCTGAGCTTGCATTCGCTGAATTGTTTTGGGGTTAAACATTTTGTGAGGGACTAGAACTAGCCTTAGCAGCATCGGCATACGATACACGTGAAGTAACTGGTTGACTTACTTGAGCAAAAGAGGCGGAGTACGCGTTTAATGGTTGGGCTGGAGCTAACTTAGGTTTTTGACTCATAGTCTGTTTAACAAAAGAATATACAGGGCATCCTCTATAGTTAGCGGTGTGATTACCTCCACAATTACTACATTTTTTTCTGCTTGTTCTTTTGGCTTAGTGCAGCTAGCAGTACCATGCAATTCACCGCAGATAACACAAACTGTAGGTAAATTGCAGTAAGTTTTTGTATGGCCATATTCTTGGCAATTATGGCACTGTACTGGACCTGAACGCTTACGTGGCTCTTCAACTGTGATTTTTCGGTGTAACAGAAACTTTACGCTATAAATTGGATGGGTTTCATTTTCTTTCAATTGTATGTCATTCGGCTCCAGTTCAATGCGAAATAGGGGTTGGGCGACCTTTTCTCTGTTAATTATATTAGTAACGTTTTTTACCTTAAATCCTTGGTCTAGAAGTGCACATTTTACTTCTTCGGGCTCAACATATGAATCTATTCCCTTTAGTACTATCTGTAGGCCTTTAGCACTCTTAAGTTGGTATGTGTAAAAGTTTGTTTTATTTTTTTCAAAATCATTTACAATTTTTCGAAAATTGTTTTCATCGTATATTTGGATTTTAGTTTCATCAATATTACCTCTTTTAATTGGAATTACGTGAAAAGTATTTTCACCAATGGTCGACAGTAGTTTTTTTAGAAGCGCGTTAGAATTTTTTTCCCTCACATATATTGGTGGTGGCTTAAAAGACTTCTGAGATGATGAAGCGGTCTTCTCGTTATCGTCTTGCAATAATGAAAAACGATTTTGGCGATTCATGGATGATGCGCTGTTATCCCTAAACATCTTTGGAACAGATGAAATTTTGGAAGAATTCGGGCTTCGCCCACGCTTTACCACGGTTATATATCTGTCCATTCCGACTTGTACCTTTGGTTTTGAGCTACTGTTATCTAACTTGGTTAGGTTAGGATTCAGAAATGTATTTATTAAGTTAAACAGTTTCATACGTAACACAGGTCAACATGATTTCTGAGGTCGGTACTTTGATAGTAAATTTTCGTGCATGATACTGAACATGATACTGAGCTCCAATGCCTAGATATTATTTTTTTTGAACTGACTTTGTACCTCAAGATTGTCCGTTATTAAGAAAAAAGAGCATGCTACATCACATAATTTGCATTTACTTGAGAACCAGTTCATTGATTAAATAAAAAAAATACACAGAAGGCTAGAAAACAAATTGACCTTTAAATAACACTTGTGTTAATTTTTTAACAGTCATATAGTTTCGGAGATATTCAAAAAGTTTTATATAAAAAAATCCATTTTTTTCAAAAAAATTTAGAAAACTGTTTCTTAAGACTCATTAAAATTTTAAACCGAAGAAAATTTTATATATTATTATTGTGATACCTTCATTTGTTTTAAATAAAATGAGTCAAATTTAATAAAAATCAATATATTACTTTTGAATTTATTCACAATACTCGTATTACGGCTCTTTTTAATTTTTACAAATCAATTTAAAATAAATGAAAATTAAAAAACGAGTATATATTTTACTACTTAATTGTGAATAAATTCAGAAGTAATGGAATGATTTTTAATAAATTTAATTAATTTTATTTATAACATATAAAGGTTTCACAATTAATAATAAAATTTAAAATTTTCTTCAGTTTAAAATTTTAATGACCCAGCTAAAAGAAATATATATGGTCCATATATTTTTAATAAATGAATGTATATAAATATTAGGGTGACATTAATTTTTAAAAGTTTGATTTTACCAAGTCTCACCCCCCCCCAAATCGGATCAGTTTTATGAAAAAAATAGAAAAAATGTTCATAGCGATAAGTTGAGATTTGGGCGTGCGCCAGCCCTTCAAAGTTTTATACGAGCCTTAACGTATGAACTATATTGATATTTTGTTCATATATTTTTTGAATTTAAATTGTTTTACAAGAAAGTAGAAAAAAATTCTATAATCATTTTTTATAAAATGTTTATTAAAATTAAAGTACTTTTGATATAGTCGATTTATTTGAATTTGGGAAACGTTTGCGATAGTCCGTCACAACTTGCAAAAGAAATTGTGTTTTTTTAATACATTTATTTATTTATTGTATCTTCAATTATGAACTAACAATAAGTATTCAAATCTTAAATCTAAAATATAAGTATTAGGCCCGACCACTGGGACATAAACTTAGTGATAGTTATAAATAATACATAAGTAGTGATAATCAAAAAAAAAAAAAAAAGAAAAAAAATATTTTCAAGCAATCCCATCTGGAGTGTTGAGTAAAAGAGACCTTGTGTCCTTCTTTTTCAAGCGAATGTGGCCAGTAAAATTCAAGATGTTACGAGCGAGCGGATTAGGATGTGACTCGAGTTTTGTTAAATATTTGCATGCGTATTTTGCTATTTCTTCAATCACTAGTGGCATATTCAAATCACGATGTATATTTGAGTTTTTAATGTACCATGGAGCCGATGTTATCAAACGTAAAATTTTGTTTTGCCTTCGTTGGATTCTCTCGACGTTAGAAGCTGAAGCAGTGCCCCATAACTGAATTCCGTAGCACCATATTGGCTTCAAATGAGACTTTTATAATAAAAGTTTGCAGTCTAGGCTGAGTGTTGAATTTCTACCAATCAGCCAATATATCTGAGTTAGTTTAAGTTTCATTTGTATTAGCTTTGAGTCAATATGGTGTTTCCATGTGAGTCGTCGATCAAGGTGTATACCAAGGTATTTTACATGTGAATGCTGAGGAACAACTTGATTGTTGATTCGAATTGGGGAACAAGTATCTCTTCGCAGGGTAAATGTTACCTGAACTCACTTTTGCTCGTTTACCTTAATTTTCCATAATTTTAACCATAGTTCCAGTTGTGTAATATGTTCTTGTATATATCGCGAAGCCTCATGAGGATTTTTGTGCATACTTAAGCAGGCTGTATTATCGGCAAACGTAGATGTATGGATATTACTGCTCAAAAACATATCACAAGTATAAATCAAATACAAAACTGGCCCCAGTATGCTCCTTCCACAACCTTGAACTTCCGGGTAGTAATGTAACTTTCTAATAAATTCACAAAATTTATTGGTAGATATGATTTTAATTTTAAAATTAGACCTTCATGCCACACTTTATCAAATGCCTGCGAAACGTCAATAAACAGTGCAGAACGGTACTTCTTTTCTTCAAATGTTATTCTTATACATTAAACCAATCTATGCGTTTGTTCAATGGTGCTATGCTGACTTCTAAAACCAAACTGATGGTCTGGGATGCACCCACTACCAATTAGATTTGGGGACAATTTTGACATGAGCAGTTTTTCGAAAAGTTTTGACATTGTTGATAGCAGACTTATTGGCCTGTATGATTCTGCCTTGGTCAGATCTTTGCCCGGCCTTGGAATCATTTTAACTTTGGCAAGCTTCCATCTGTGGGGATAATACTCTAGTCGTAAAATGGCATTAAAAATGAATAAAATGATTTTAAATGCAATACGAGGCAATTTTATTAGCATTTGGTTACTAATTCCATCAATACCCGGTGCTTTCTTCGGGTTGAGTTCAGCAATTAGATTTTGTACATCACACATTTTAAATTTTATGGGTCGAGGGGGTAGCGCAACTACACTCGGGAAATCAACAACACCAGTACATGTGTTTGGGGTAATACGGATTTTAAATGCTTTGCAAAGAAGTTACCTTTTTCAATATCACTCCTGGCCCAAACTCCGGTAGAAGTGCGCAGAGGTGGTTTAAACTCAACGGGTGTTTTAATTCTTTTCGCAGCGCGCCACAAAGAATAATTAGATGCCGGTGTGACATCGAGATTTTCCAGATAGTTTTTAAGAGAAGCAGTTTTTTCATATGCAAGCAGTTTTTGGAGTCTTTTGCTGCACTCTTTTAATCTAATTTTATTTTGGGTGATCTGTGCTGTTGCCATTCTCTTCTAGCTCTTCTTTTTGCACATACGAGAAGTTCAATATCTGTAGAATATATTCTGTTAAACCCAGTCTGCGGATGGGAGGAAGTGGCATGTTCAGCTGCCTGCTTAATATTTTCGTTAAGATTAGCAATATTAGATTCAATATCGTCGTGAGTTCTTAGCTTAATGTTTTCAGTGCAATGACTACTAAGATATTTTTAGAATCGCAGCCAATTAACACGACTGACCATTTTCACATATGGGTGAGGTAGAGCACTTCTCAGTGGGCTACAGATTGTAACGATCGTGGGAGAGTGATCGGACGATAGATCTAGGGAAGCTTCGACGTGAATTAATTCCCTTGAAATATTTTTTATGACGCCAAAATCTATAATATCCGGAATTTTATGTATGTCAGTAGGCCAGTAAGTGGGCTCCCCACTCGAAATGACGTCCAAGCCCAATTTTGAAATTGTGTTGAACAACGTTAGTCCTCTAGGTGTGATAAGACGCTTACCCCAGAAAGTATGTTTTGCATTATAGTCTCCTACTGCTACGAAACAAGTGCCAAGAGATTTGTAGAAATCGTCGTATTGATCCTCAGTAATTGCGAATCTAGGAGGGGAGTAAATTGATGATATGACAAAATTTGTGCAAAAATTTCCGATACAAATATTCGTTGCTTGTAGATGTTCTTCACAAATGTTGTCAAGAATATAATGCTTGAGTCTTGACTTTATTAAAATTGCCTCTTGGGTCCTTTGAATCATATAAAATGTAGCCATTAATTATGAATAGGCTTCTTGAAGTCAAATGAGTCTCAGAAACAAACATTATATCAATATTTTTTTCCGTGAGGAAGTGCTCAAGTTCATTTTTATGTTGGCGAATGGCGTTTGCGTTCCACAAACTTATCTTTAACGTGTTCATGGCTTGTTAACTAATGCTTGAAGCAGTGTAGACTGCATTCGTAGCATTTCTTGCATCATGCTAGTCATATTTGTTGTAAAATTATTTATAGTCAGCACTAGATTCTCAATAGTAGCTTCAAGACGACAAAAATTAAAGCTTGAGTTTTCATTCGTTGAATTAGTTTGAGGCGGAATATTTTGTGTGGGAATATATCTAGTCTTAGCTGCATCGGCATACGATATACGTGAAGTGACAGGTTGGCTCATTTGAGCAAAAGTGGCGGAGTAAGCGTTTGCTGTTTGTGCTGGAGCTAATTTAGGTTTTTGCACCATAGTCTGCTTAACGAAGGAATATACAGGACATCCTCTGTAGTTAGCGGTGTGATTACCTCCACAATTACTACATTTTTTTTCTGCTAGATCTTTAGGCTTAGTACAACCAGCAGTTCCGTGCAATTCATCGCAGATAACACAAACTGAAGGTAACTTGCAGTATGTTTTTGTGTAACCATATTCTTGACAATTATGGCACTGTACGGGTCCAGAACGCTTGTGTGGTTCTTCAACGGTTATTTGTCGGTATAAGAGATATTTTAAATTGTAAATTGAATGAGTCTCGCTTTTTTTTCAATTTTATATCGTTTGGCTCAAGCTCGACGCGAAATAGAGGTTAAGGAATCTTCTCCCTATTTATTATGTTAGATACATTTTTTACCTTAAATCCCTGGAGGACGAGTGCATCTTTTATTTCTTCGGGAGCAACATAGGAATCGATGCCCTTCAATACGATCTGCAGGCCTTTAGCACTTTTAAGCTGATATGTGTAGAAACTTTTCTTAATTTTTTCAAATTCAGTAATCAGTTTGCGAAAATCTTTTTCTTGATAAATTTGAATTTTGGTTTCATCAATGTTACCACGTTTAATTGGAACGATGTGAAATTTATTCTCACCAATGACTGAAATTAAATTTTTCATAAGAGCGTTTGAATTTTTTTCTCTCAAATAGATTGGAGGCGGCTTGGATGTTTTGTTCGTAGATACATCGGGTTCATTGTTGTCAACTTGTAATATTTGAAAACGATTTTGTTAAAAAAAGTCTACTATCAGATTTCTTATTTATTTTGTTATCATTAAGAGCTTCAGAGCTTTCAGTAAGTCTATCATCAGATTTTTTAATTTTTATTATTTTCATTATGAGCTTCAGAACTCACAGTAAAATAGGCATTTCTGCCATTAGAACTCACTTCACAGTTATTTGTTTTTGAGGTACTCATATAGAGTATTCCTCAAGGGGACTTTTGTTTGTTTTTTTATTACGGTTTTTTTGTTTTTGTTAATTATGACTATGTAAAAAAAATATTAGCAATGCAAATAAAGCTAACAATACAATATGTATTCCGAATATTTTTTCGTACAATTTTTTTTTGTTTAGTATGAAATAAAAACTCCGCTAAATCAACTGTTCACTATGAATGTAGAACGAGAACTCTGAAATTGTGTTTGCTCTTCGTTTTTAGTCAGAAATTTATTGTAATCTTCTATTAATTTAACTCCTCTTTCTGCCGCATCATTTACTACTTTTAATTTGTTTAGATATACTAATGCACTTTGATAGCATTCATGGGTTGGCCAATATTGAAGGGTCTAATTCCAAAAAAGATTTATCAATATTAAATCTTTCGAAAAATCTTGCTGTTGTGGAAGAAACAAATAGTTCAAGTCCATTATCAATTACATCTGCAATTCTTTCTTTTTTTAAAATCACGCGTTTTATTATTTTTGCAAAGCAGCTTTCTTTTTTTTGTGTCAGCAGAAACATTATTGTCAAAGAAAGCAAATGCTGTAGATTCTGAGCCTAAGTACCATAGCTGATTTTTTTATAGATACTTGCGATAAATCTGTATAAATTTTTTCGAAATTGTGAAGTCTATTTAAAAATGTAAAGTCCGTATTTGGTGCTTTTATGGCTGAAGGAGCAGAAAACCAAGCCTCTATGTGTATTTGGATTATAAAAATACAAATTTTACGCAGTCCTGCCGGTTGCATCTCTGATAAAGTAAATTCCTTCCGCAACAAAAATATTTTGAAGCTATAAATGGCTTTGCCATCCACCGTGTATGATGAAAAGATCCTGGTGATCTTATCATTACGCTTGCTTTGCACTTGTTCAATTTTTCGCCAAGAAACATCAGGACAAGCTTCAAAAGCTCTTTATAATCTTCTCTAGACTGCTTCTTACTCAAAACATTATTTACAAAATTTATTATTCTGGTTTTTTGACCCTTGCAAATGATACATAGCCAATTCATCTTGAATTCCAGCCTGCCAATTGTTTATATTCAAATTGTTCCACGATTTTTTAAAATTTGGTTTCAAAAACACTTTTCAATATAATTTCGTAAGTGTGATGTCTACAAGGCAGCCATAAAAGTTCTCTATTTAAGGATTTTTCAAGTAACGTACATGTACCTTTAAAGCGCCCAGTATTGACCGCAGTTGTATCGAAAGCAATGCATTTAATTTCTCTTTGTAGACCCCATTTGGAAATACAATTACAAACACATTTCATTGCAGGTATTTCCAACAACTGTTCCACTGTTCAACTGTCTCCACTAGATATGACTATAGAAAGTCTGTCAATATTTGCATTGCCCGTTAATGCTGGTAAAAGTTTACCATCCCAATCACAAAGTATACAGAGGTGAAGGAAATGAGTGATGAAAAAGCTAAAATCAGCTATGACACGGGTTTTGCGAGAAAAGGACAACTGTAGTATATTTGTAATTAAGCTGTTAACAATATAATCAAAACAAACAAGAGAAAATGTGTACTTTGCGAAATGAACAAGAGAACCTTTTACAAAATTGAATTAAAGATTTTGTAGTGTTGAACTAAAAAACACAATGCGTATAAGGTTATTAATGGTAAAAAATTTATTAAAATTAGTTTTCAAATAATTACAGACTTCGTTTTTAGCACTTTGATTAAAATTATTAATTTTTACCATTTACTTCCAAAAAAGCACATAGTGAATGAGACCACAAGGAATAAGACGAAAATGCATTTTAACAAGTTAACATTTGTACAAAATTGATTCAAGGAACTTGTTGTGTTTAATTAAAGAAAAAAATCTGAAAATGATTACTAGTATTAAAAAAAAATTATCAAGATTTGTTTTCAAATGATTCCTGATTTAACTTTAAGCTTTTTCGTTCATAAATAATAATTTTAATCTTTTAATTGAAAAAATGTGGCAAAAATCTCATAGCAAAGCAGGACGCAAAGTATAATATGCAAAAACGTTAAATCAATACAACTTAGAGTTGGAAAACTATCGATAGTCACGCGGTTCTATATTTTCGATAGTTTGTTGGAAAACTATCGATAGTATCGAAGAATGTTTAGTTCATTAGTTTTACAAAAATACACGATATAATTTTTTGTTTAATAATAAAAGTAATAGATGCATATGTTTTTTATTCAAACTTAAAGTTGATAAAATTTTTACATCTACTACTTGCTCAAGGGGCGAAAATATTAGTTTTATTTATATAACATGACTTTTAGAGGTAAACTAAAGGAAGAAATAAAAGACAGTTATTATATTTAATACAAGAAATTGTATTCATAAAAAATAAATATCAATTAATTTCATTTACAATAGTTAAATGTTTTACTTTGCTTTGATTTACGTTCTTTGAGTAGAATATACATTATAACAGACTTGAATAACAATGTTAATAGTTTTACTTGAGAAATGTGCTACATATGAAAAAAAGTTTTCGGTTGCCGTAAAACAGACTATAATGTTCAAAAATTTTGGAATCCATGCAAATTTGCAGCTCTCTATCTCCAGATATATTGCAGATATCGGAAAACTGATATTGAATTTGGACACATTATTCGTATATAATCAATCAATAAATCAATTTTATTAAAAATGTCCCATACATCAAAGCAGAAACAAACCACGATATATCACTCATTTACTCAAACAACGTCATAACTCCAAATAAACAGTTTTTAAGAAAATCAGTTGAATTAGCGTTTTTTTCTAAAATCGCACGACTTGCCAAAAAAAACTGTCGCAGAGTAGAATTTTTAGTATACACTACCACACTTTTTTAACACACATGTCATATTTGGCAGATCGCGTGATTGTGTAGGATAGTGCATCACGGCCTTTAGCAACAGTGAAATGAGCATAGGATCCAGCTAAACCTCTCAATAATCAATTTCAATGTATTTTTACTTTACTTTATTATTAAGAATTACAAAATAACCGAGCTCATAGAGCCATATATGGTTAATAATTCAACTCATACTGCATTAGTATATCAATAATTGTTGATTATTAGTGCGTTGGCAAATCGTCGGTTGGTTTCTGGTTTGCTGCAGACATAAAGTATTTTGAATATACTGTGCCGCAAACCAAAAACCAATCGACGAAATGTTAAACTCAAAATGAATTTAGTTTTCAATTTACTTACAACTCACTGGAGATATTAAAAAGTGGTCTTTTATCAAAAGAGAGCCATTATACGGCATTTCCATGAATATTTTACACAAGATGATACATGGCAGGGTAAAGTATTCTGTATTATTAACTCCATAAATAAATTTTTTCAGTTATAACGTTGTTTGAGTAAATGACCGATATGTATTTTCAATAAAAGCAAATCAATACGTTAAATTGTGTCGGTTTTATTGCCAATCTGGTTATATATTTTTTCAACGATGGTAAAGCTATCGAGAAAAAACTATCGATAGTCTAATGGAAATGAAACCATCGATACTATCGATAATTTATCAGCTCTAATGAAACTACGAAAGAGCTTTAAAGAAGACACGGGTACTGCGAGAGCGAGACGTCAGAAAGTACAAATTATCTTCCGTCTCGTGACATCTCTGTGTACTTTGTGATCCCAATTTAATGTTATAATGTCTTGTTTGTTCAACTTGAAATTCTTTTGTAGTTCCAACGCTCTTTTCTTACGCATTTTTTTTCTTGCCATATGAATTGAAGATCTATTAATGATGTAGTCAGCAATGTCTTTTCCTAATGATTGCAATACAGCAGAAATAAAGTGAACAGCATTGTGTTTCTTATTTTGCAATAATCTAATGAAATAGCTAATTTTGGAATAATAATTGTTTGTTTTACTCTTGCATTTTTTGAGCGAACTTTAAGAGTTTCATCATGGGACTCTGTGGCTTGAAAACTTTGATCACTTTCAGATGATGACTGAAATTGCATGGTTTCACCTTGAACATAAAAAAAATTACCTCTATTATAGAAAAGTTCATTAATAATCTAAGTTCATTATTAATCTTACTTATAATATTTTGTTCACGTTTATTACGTTCAACTCGCTTTAACTTAATCTGTTCGCGGTGTTCAGCTTGAATCTCCATTTGAAGTGTCTTATAATCAATTCCGTACATATGTCCTGGTCGACCTTCCTGCCTCTGGCTTATCAAGAATGCTTTATCTTCCTCCACAGTTATTAATTCTAAGGCATTTGCATGCGCCACGTCAAAAATTTGCTCTAAGCTTTTAACACAGGTATTTTCCTTGTGTTTTCTGATTATCTGTATTTCTTCCACAACTTTTTTTTAAATTCGTCCATTCTGTATGTAATTTTTCCAGTTTTGCAATGCAATGTTGCTTTTCTCTTGTGGGTATGCGTGCTTTTTCCAAAAAAATCAAAAGTTCTTCAATTACTAACTTAGCACTTTCTCGTAAACTCAAATTTACAACACGCCAATTAAAAAACAACACCTTTATTACTTCTTTTTTTGAAGGTAACTTGGAACCCGTAAGTTGATTAGAGGCATAGCCAATCAAATAATATTTTTCGCGTAATGATCTTGCACTCATTTTAGTAATCTTATTTTGGCAGAACAATAGGAAAGAATAAACTCGAATGAATTAATCATGAAATAAATCAAAATTTTTGCTAAGTTTCTTTTGCTTCAATGGAAAATAGCGGTACTTGCTTTTTGTTAACATTATTGCTTGTTAATTTTTTGCGTATTTAACATAAAAATAATTTTGTTTTTTTCATGCGTTGAACAAAATTTTTGTCCATTTAATGGCAGACGTCATTTATACAAGTCGCGTTTATAACGTTTATTTTAGGGGGAGGGAGGCTATAAATGATTTGAAATCTTGCTGCCTTTTGACTAGAATTAAATTAAATAATTTAAAAATCAAAGGTACAACTTATAATAATACCATTTTAGGCTCAAAAGACATTTTAAAAATATATGACCAAAATGTCAATATAGTTCATACTGTAAGGCTCATATAAAACTTTGAAGAGTGTGCGGACGCCCAAAACTTAACTTATCGCTATGAAATTTTTTTGTTATTTTTTTTTTTCATAAAACAGAACCGATTTGGGGGGTGAGACTTAAAAAATTTTATAAAAAAATTTTTCCATATAACAGAATGTCACGCTAATAAATATATATGAAGATTTAAATTTGACAATATGTCGAATAATAAATTTCTTAAATATGTATGAATATCAGGTATGTTCTGAAAACCACTTTTTGTGAAAGTGATTTGAAATCACAAGGTGTTATTTTTTAATTTTTGCGATTTTAAACCGGTCAGCTAAATGCCTGCCGATTTGAAATCACTTGGTTATTATTCTAATCACTTTAATTTAAAATTCGCAATAAATTAATTAATTGAATAACTCAATATCTTTTTTATCGATTTTTAAAGTAAAATCAGCAATTTTCTATGAAAGAATTTATAAACCCATATATGGTTCGGATCCGAAAAATGAGGGTATATGGGCATATATGATTATATATATTCATACATTTTCTTACACGTATGTGTAAATTCCCTCCACAGTATGCAAAGTTCATATTCATACACTCTTGATTCACAAAAGTGCACTGCTTTGCAATATATTAAATTACTAAAATTAAAGTTTTTTAGACTTGAGAGAGAGGTTGTATTTAATGAAACATTTGTTTGGACAAATAATTCAAAACGAACTAAAAGTCATTTGGTTCATCAAAAGGTGAATCAATTATTTAAAAAATACATAAATCATATTCGTATATAACATTTAACTTAAGAAATCAGATTAAAAACTAATGCAATTAATTATAAAAGAAAAAATAATCCGTCTTACAATAGTTTTCAATACAGTAATATGAACTTTGTTTCTTATTTAGAGAATTTTGTTATTTTCTGTAAAATTAATGACTGGATTATCATTTTGATTATTTGATATATTAAATGGGGCCCCAATGTATAAAATCATACAAGAATGGTTTTTTTGTAATAAAAAGTTTTTCATTTTTAAACGTTGAGGGTACGCATATAAACTGTGCATACCGTATGTATTTTCTAATGGATTTCCAATTCAGCAGTAATAAAATTCCAAGCTTTTTTAGTTGCAAAAACGATCTTATGTGAGATATCATGTATGCATACATTCTTATATGGCTCCATACATAAAATCTTATGAAGCTACTTATATGGATCCACATATAAGTATCTTCATAATTAAATTTTCATATATGAGCTCATATGTTATTATACATTTCATATATTAGTCCATATATTAGTTCATATATAATAGTTTTGCCATGTATAATCCCATATATTTCCATACATGAATTCATACATATTCATATATATATATATATACATTCATATATTAAAAATATATGGACCATATATAAGTTTTTTAGTCTTTTAAGAAACGATTTTACAAATTTTTTTGAAAAAATAAATTTTTTTGTATAAAACTTTCTGAATATCTCCGAAACTATAAGACTGTTGAAAAATTAATACAAACTTTATTTAAAGATCAATTTGTGTCCTAGCCCTTTGTGTATTTTTTTATTTAACCGAAGAACTGGTTCTTGAGTGAATGCAAATTGTGTGATGTAGCATCCTAATTTGAATTGATAACGGAAAAACTCTTGAGATACAGAGCCAATTCAAAAAACTTATTAATATGTATTGAAACTCAATACTTACTGTATACAAATTGACTGCGAAACCTTTGACATAACATAATAAATTTCATTTTGTTGACCTGTGTAATTAATAGAAAATGTTATAAAATCCAACATGATTGCAAACTGTTTAAATCAATATCTATGTCTGAATCAAACAGTTTTCATTAGTAATTAGTTGGTTACGCTTTTTTGGGCAAATGACACACAAGAATTGCCAGATGTAAACTCAGATCAAGAAACACCACTAGCCACTACTTCAACAAAGTAATGATAGTAGCCGCAAAAATAAAAAATAAACGTCAACTCGCTTTCTATACTCAAAAAAAAGACATGTTCTATTATTAAGAAATTTTTTTTCCTAAATTTAAGTAAACAAAATTTCTAAGTTTAAGTAATTTTGTCTAAGTTTAAGTAAAATTTTACAAAAATCTAGTAAAAATTACTTAATATGAGTAAAAAATAAAAAGTTTATATACTCTAAAATAGTTCATAAAAATACACAATAAATTTCTCAAATTTCAGGAAATGTTTACTGACTTAAAGGAAGTATTTACTAAAAGTAGGAAAATGGTTATAAACTCAAGGAAATTTTATATTAAGAACTAGTCATTTTCGTCTCAAATCAAAAAATAAACTTTAGAAAATGAATTATTCCTGATTAGTTCATGAAATTTGACTTACTTAAAAGATGTCAAAAGGTATACTAAATTTTAGGGAAATATTTCCCAGTTTTAAGTATTTTTTCTTTGAATTATGGAAATTATTATTGATGTGCATTTAGCAAAAAATGTAAGTAAATTTTTCATATTTTCGAGGTATATTTGAACTTCAAATTAATTTTTTTTAAATAAAATAAAATTTTAAAACTCAATAATTTCAAGGCTTATTCAGGCTGCCTTGTTGGCAATTGATTAGAGTGCTTGCCTATCAATCAGAAGGTTGCTGGTTCAATACTTGTCTCCTCTCAAGGAATTTGTATGTATGTATGTACCAGAATTAAAGACAAAAAACATGGGAAAATTTACTAAATTTGAGATCTAAGACGAAAAATTTTTTGCAAAGCTCCGAATTTTATTGGAAAATGTTACTTAATTTAAGGAAAATTTTACTAAAATATGAAAATATAATTACTATAAACTAGATCATTAATGAAATAGAAATTTAGTAAATATTTTACTGGTTTCAAGTAAAAACAGCTTTGGCGCCATACGACAACTTTTTTTTATTCAAATTTAGAAAATTTTCCTAATTTTTAGTTAATTTTTTTTTGAGTGTACATAAATTTGTATATTTTTATAGGTTGTTTATTTGAAACCTTTTCGAATTTGTCCCCAACATCTGTAAATTTCTGGGTTTTAATTTGTGGCGGTTATGTTCTGTCATTTTTAGAAATCAAATATTTTTAATCGATCCTTCTTCAACAGGCAAAAATAAATTCAGTGAAGTGCGACTTTTACCCGCGCACGAAGGCTTCCGTGTGGGCACGAGATATGTAATTCAATACGAACAGTATAAACTATAGTTTTGGCATTATTTTCGTTTTTGGGTTTTTTCGGTTTTAAGCGTTTATTTTTAGTTTGGGGTTTTTTTGAATTTATTGGCGCTTTCTGAGTGTTGGCACTTTTTTTCACGTTTTGGAGATTTTTTTTTTTTTGATTTTTAAAGTTTTTTTAATTTTGGCGATTTTTATTATTTTGGCGTTTTTTTTTATTTTGGCGATTTTTTTATTATGGCGATTTTTTTAATTTTGGCGTTTTTTTCATATAGGTGATTTTTTTTGGTTTTGGCGATTTTTTTGTGTTTTGGCACTTTTTTTTCGTTTTGAAATTTTTTTTCGGTTTTTGGCGTTTATTTGAAATTTTGGCGATTTTTTTCGTATTGGCGATTTTTTTTAAATTTGGAGATTTTTTTTTAATTTTGGCGATTTTTTATTTCACATAAACAATTTATTTTGGTTTTGGCGCATTTTTCGCGTTTTGGCGATTTTGTTCGGTTTTTGGCGTTTTTTTCATATTGGCGATTTTTTTTTAATTTTAACGATTTTTTCGAATTTAACGATTTATTTCAGTGCTAGATTATTTATTTTAATTTTGTCTATTTGGCGATTTTTTTGAAATTTTTGGCGATTTTTTTCAGGTTTTGGCGATTTTTTTTCGGTTTGGCGATTTTATAATTTTCGGATTTTTTAGTTTTACCGTTTTTGAAAATTTCAAGAGTTTACCTCTTACGGTCTCCAAGATATAGCAATTTGTCAAAATTACATAGTCAAAATTGCATTAACTGATGGACCACCCTTTAATTTAAATTTTTTAATATTTTAATGTTTATTGTTGTAGTCTATATAAAAACACACTAATTTTACAAATTTCAAGTATCAATATACATATGTACATACAATTGTATGTATATTACATGGGATGTTAAAACTTTTCGTCGCTCGTTTTGGAGCACCCTTTAATTTTTAATTCTCATGTATTTGTTGTTGTAGTGGCCAAGGTTCTACATACTCTGTCCAAATTTCAGGTCCGTAGCTCTTACGGTTCCTGATAAAATACCGTGTGACGGACAGACGGACAGCGTAGCGAAAACAATAGGGTTCCTTTTTTCACCTTTGGTGTACGGAACCCTAAAAACTTACATGCATCCCGTTACTTAAATAACTCCCTTTAGTTTAATTCTTTTAACCCTACGATTCATAACCGGGTACCCGTGTACCCTTTTTTGACTTTAAAGTGCTGCTGTGCCTATAACTTTTGAGATATGGACATAAAACTCCGAATCATGAGAGATTTTGGCTAAACTAAGATTTAAATACGAAAAAATTCAAAATATTTTCAATATTTTGCGGGTCCCTGGGTACCCTAATGCAATTCCTATGTAAATGCCTGACATGTAAATGAAAAAACGTTTTTTTGTGTTGTTTTTATTGGAAATAAATGTCTTTTTTATTTATTTTATCATATTTTATATATGTATATTATATTATAATTCATCCGAATCACTATGGTTGTTGTTGTGGCAATTGTAGCATTTAGTAATTGTTATAGCGTGCTCATCGCATATCGGCGTGCTACATATGCTGCAATTTTTTCTAGTTTTTCTTCTGCGCTTATTTGGAAGAAGGTTGCACATGTAGCACACGCCCGTATGTACTTTTCTGCCCCTTTGTCGTGCTGACGGACCTGCAGCACAAAGCACACTCTCCAACGGCCTTCCGATGATGCTTTCAATTGCATTTTTTGTTGAAAATTGGCGCACGCTTTGCACATTTGAAATTCTATTTTCTATAACAGGAATGCACAGGTTTTCTGCCAGTTGACGCAGGAAATTCTTCCTGCGCGTCGTGGTGTATCGTGCAGTTGGATTATTTCCATAATATATGACGTATGATGCAAATGCGCTCACATCAATCATGTTATAGAAAAATGCCATCGGCCATCTTCTTGTTTGTCGCTGGGTCGTGTATTCTTGGAGCGTTTGGTCCATTACGTCCACCCCACCTTTTGTTTGGTTATAAAAATTTATAATTTCTGGTTTCCCATTCTCGTCAATTTGTGCATCATCATGCATACTAGAAAGAAGGATGACCGAGTTGGACTTCCGCTGCTTATATGAGAGCAGTGTTACGTTGTCGTAGAAGCCAAATAAACTTGAACCAACGTCTTTTTTTTTGTCTTCTTTCATCTCCGCAGGGATGTAAGCTTTGTTGCGGCGGAGTGTACCCACAATGCTGAGCTTTTCTACTTTTAGTTGCCTAGCCAACGGCAGCGTCGTAAAAAAATTATCCATTGTTATATTTCGTCCGCTACCGTAGTATGGCCCAACTAAATCTCTCACCACTCTTTCGCCAACACCAACTTCACGACCAGTTTCTTGTTTGCCAATATATATTTGGCCATGAAGTGTATATGAGTTTTTGGCATCGCAAATCCACCATACTTTTATGCCATATTTTGCTGGCTTCGATGGTATATGTTGGGTGAATTTGGTTCTAACACGGTATGGATATAATTGTTCATCAATGGTCAAATATTCTGATGGCACATAATATCTGGCAAGATGTGCATTGAGCATTATCCAAATATCGCAAATTGGCGCCGCTTTGTCTTGACGCTGCCGCTCTACCCGTGTTCTGGGGTCGTCAAACAGCATAAAACGCAGCAAATCGAAAAACCTGTTTATTCCCATGGTGCCGTGGAATATTGGGTGAGCCTGTGACGTCCACAAATCTCTTGCGCTTTCGTCATTAGAATGATTTGTGCCAGCCATCAAAATCATTCCAATGAACGCATAAACTTCGTTGATTGTCGTATCTTTCCACTTCAACTGACGTCTATTGGGATTCGCTTCATTGTACGCATTATATGTGGCATGCGCTTTTCTATTTGTGTGGCGCACTATTATATCCACCATTTCCACTGTGAGGTATGATTTGAAACACTGCAAAGGCGTCATATTTTCAGTAATCCGCGCTGGACCACAGCGGTCTTTGTATATATTGTGGCTTCTCACTTGTTGGCAACTAGTGGTGGTGTTCGCTGCCATTGTGTGCCGTCACGTGCAGTCATGTAGTCTGCTGGGTTTGTTGTTGGTGCATCTTCTTGCATATCATCATCAAAGAAAATTTCCTCTGGTGCGTCAATAGCAGCTGCAATTTCGTTTGCGTTGTCAACATTCAAATCTTCATTCTCTGATTCCGAAACTTCGCCAGTATAGGACACATTTCCTTCATTTTGGTCTTCCACAGGGTCCACTTCAAGGTCCTCATCTTGAGTCGCTTCCTCAAATAAACGTTGAGTATATGTGCTTCTTGCTTCATCACTCAAATTCCAGTATTCCATTGTAGACAAATATCGGTCGTTGCGGCTCATTTTTCACCAACTTCACTGTTCAAATATTTAACACAGACTGGCGAAGCAAATGAAATATTTCAATTTTACGACTCAAATGAACATCTGCTATCTAATTCAAAAGCAATTAAGCAAGTAGGTACCGAAAATAAGCAAAATAAGCAAATAAACAACCCTTACATAAAACCAGTTTCTGCCTACTTGTGTCGCTTTAGGTACTTATATACGAACAGAAACCAGTTTTTTTTCCAAATATCAAATTTGTACAGTTGAGAACGCAAAATATAATCAACAACAAAAATATTTACAGGAAAATATTATTTTATTTCAATAAACGCAATACAACCTACTTCGGGTACCCGGGTACCTGGTTATGAAATTAAAGGAGTTTTGATGGTTATAAATCGTACGGTTATTATAAAATTTTTTGCATTATTTAGTTTTATGCTTTGCTTAAGCTTACAGCTACTTGCTTTATTGAAAGCTATGCAGTTTTTCATTCAGAAGGCGTTTTTTGTAGTGTGAAATACTCAATGTTTTATAGAAAAAGTATGTTCATAAAAAGGATAAGAACAATTACAATAATTACTTTATTGCAAAACTAAGTGCAAAATATAATTAAATAGCGGTAACAGAGCCATTTTAAAGAAAAGATCTTTTAGGTTTTTAATTTACAAACAGTATTTATCTCGTCGTGAATATTCTTTTTAGATGCATAAGATCAGATGAATAAGAGCAAGAAGGAATATCAAATTTACAAAATGTTTTCGAAAAACTATGGAATTTGGTTTGGTTGAAGAACTAATTAGCAAAGCTATGGACGGATAGGAAAAGGAAAATAAAGGAATTGTATCGTACATGTTGATCCAGAATTGATATATGAATGTTCTTTCATAACCCATATGTAAATCAGCGGTTAGTTTTCAAAGTTTACATAGTCTCCTAAGACGATAATGCCATATTATCATCAGTCTCTTCGCATGTATACCGGAATCATTCAAAACTTTAATAGGATAGTTCACAATGTATTCACAATTATAAAACCTGATGTGTAATACATTCACGCACAAAATCGTTTAAAGATGTCTTAATTGCTTCAGAAGTTATCAAAAGTAGACTTGACGTATTTATCAAAAATTGTTCAACAAAAACAGTTATGTGTTAAAATAATAAAACAATAAAACGGTGTTACAGTAAAAAAACTTGGAAAACGACCAAGCATGAGTTGTAGGTCTTATGGAGTATATTAAAAATTGTGTCAAAAAATTTCAGAAACACCCTCAAATTCAGAAGGTTTTCTGAAAATACCGTCTTCGATGATCTTCGTCGACTTATCGAACTCTAACTTTGTCAGTTTTTGTTAGATCGAAAGTTTTCTAATGTTTTGAAAAATAAAACTGATTACGCTTTAAAGCTAAATGCATATTTTGATACGTTTATAAGTTTAAAGTATTGTTTTTGTTAAGAATATCAAAAAAATTATGATATTTATCAACTTTTTCAATTTTATTAGCTTTTAATTGCTTATTTTGATATGAAAGCTTTTAAAAATGTATACTACTGTATAAAGCAAATTTAGTTTTGAGCTAAATATCGTTTTAATTTTTCATATCGGTTTAAAATTGTAAAAGTAATTCAACTTTTAATTAACACCTATTTTTAGCATTTTCTCCCCCACCGCAAAAAATATTAATAAAAACACAATTAACGAAAGAAACAAATCCATACACTTAATTATGCAAAGTATTTAGTTTTTTTTTGTAATCTTACAGTTATATTTTTTCTATATACCCTGTAGAAAATTTGGTGACAGTTGATCCAAATGTGCTTGTCCTATGACTTGAGAATATGTGAATGTTATCAAAAGTACGGAGTAGTGTATGGTGAAAAAAAGACATATCGTGTAAATGGGTACTATTGTGACTATTTTTGTTTTGTATCGCCTTTATCTTGAGCCAAGTTAATTGGGACTCGGCCTAGTATTGTAGTAAACGGATCTGAACATGTTTGATGTGGTTGAATACAGGACCTATCATATAGTGTAAATATATTGTTAATTTCTCCCTCCAATGTGTCTCTAGAACCAGTCCCATAACTATATTTAGATATAAAACTAAGCTTAATTTTGAAATATGAGTGGCACTGTGGTCAACTGGGTAGTGTTCCAGCTTGTCATGCACGAGGTTGTCGGCTCGAATCTCAAAAAATTTTAAGATTAAAAATAAAATGTCATTGAATTTGTAACAATAAAAAAAATATATGTAAGTGTTCATTGTTACAGTCTAATGTCGGAATGACATTTATTTTAAATAATTTATATTATTCTACGCCCTATGGGATAGTTCAGTGACATGTCACAACGTGTATACAAAGTATCAATTAACCCCATCTTAGGCCACCCCCATGTAAAAGTGACTGGCCCGCTTCATAGGAAGTGTTAGAACTCGGACTGGTCCCTATCACTTGGGGTCACGAGACTAGACTTGTGTCACTTCGATTTCCTGCTGGGTACTTAAAGCTTTATACATAATAAAAACTTTTATACCAGTTAGCATAAGTGGCAAAATTGAATATAGTCTTAACGAGTTTCAAACTATTCGACATTAGAAATCGGTGCATAATGTAGTTTTAACCCACTGCACAATTCTAGCCTGAATTTTAATGTAAAATGGTATGGAAAAACTTGTTGGGACCATTACGCTTATGCCAGTTTTTCGTTTTGTATGTACAAGGCTGTTAATAAGTAAAGTTATTATTCTCACAAAAACATAAATGTGATAAAGGCCATGTTCCTTTTCAAGAAAAAGAATTGATTTAAGAATTCATTCTATAAATTAAGAATTTATGCTTAAATTTTAGACCGTCAATCTTACTCACCAAATGATGACAAAGAACGTCGTTATTGTGAATTTGTGAATAAAATCGGCAAAAAATAGCGTACAATTTGTGTTTGTGTACTTAAAAATAAACATAGTTTAACACTTAAGATTTTTAAAAGTTTTTCATATTAAAATACTTTATCAAAAGCTAATTTCTATTCGATAGAAAATTCGTTGCTCAACGAAATTTTCGGTGCTCATAATATGAATTGAACTTTCGATGTTCGATAGCTAGCGAAGATCGAAAATCGAATGCAACTCATAATATGGGCACCAAATTCACAGTTATTAGTTAGCTAATAGCAATAGTTTTACCAATAATATTTGGTTCACAGCTTTGGGTTTGCCATTAGTTCAACCGCCAAATGTTATTGGTAAAGAAATAGTTTTAGATAACAACTGATTCGTTGTAAATCAGTATTTATGTTTTATGAACAATTTTGGACACATTTCATTCATACGATGTTAAGCATCTTCTTTGTATTTATCTGTAACACATTCTTTTTTTCTCTGTTATATTTTTTCCCCCGAACTAATTTCAGCACTAATTCAATATCTTGCACGGTAAACTTTGTTTTATCAATTTTTAAAAAAGAATATAACAAATGTAATCAAAAACTATAAGTTATCGCAGAGCTGTTAATACTGCAACTTGTTAGATTGATAGGGTTACCATTCTTTTCGCTTATATTAACAGCTTAAGTTAAACAATACACTGTGAATATGAAGTATTATTTATTTATTTGTATGTTCAAGTCCTATACAAGAAGAATTAATTTTATATTTACAGTACAGGAAAGTAATATCAATAACTAAATTGCGGCAGCAAACATATAGCCAGAAATTAAGATACAAATTTACAAAATCAACAAAATTAAATAATTAATTATATATACATATATTATAGGAACAATATTTATAAACAAAAAGCTATCATTTTATTTTACTAATAATTATCTACTGACTGTAATTTGGCTCTTAGTGAAATAACTTCAAAAAATTTCGTCAAATTGATTTTAGAGTTCACTGGTTTTTAAAGAATTAAAACTTTTATCGGATGCCTCAAATTTGAAGTTTAAACTATGACATGCAAGGCCAACCGATCCCTACATTTCTTAAATACATTTTTATGTATAACAGTTTTTTATAATATAGTAAGATAATTAAATTTAGTGCTTTTATACTTAAATAATGCGTTTTAGTGGTTTTTGAAATTTAAAAGTTGACAACACTGCTATTTTCTAAGTTTTTCATTGATATAAAGCGAAACTAAACCCCAAATATTATCAATTTCAAATTATTCTAATATTTTACGGCTCTTAATTCTCTAAAACCATAGCCTGGGCCTCACAGGCCTTGGCGTAA
This sequence comes from Tachina fera, assembly GCA_905220375.1. Classification (NCBI taxonomy): domain Eukaryota; kingdom Metazoa; phylum Arthropoda; class Insecta; order Diptera; family Tachinidae; genus Tachina; species Tachina fera. Next base: position 84,909,619 of record LR999964.1, on the reverse strand, counting down.
GTCCAGCACTCTTACATAACATTAATTAATTTGCAAGCAAAGTTTGCCTGCAGAATAACTATGAACAATTTGGTAAATTTTCTTTCTTGCCACTTGCAAAGTTTTTTTTAATACATGTGTAGTGATAATCAAAAAAGTAAAAAAAAGTATTTCCAAGAAATCCCATCTGGAGTGCAGAGTATTAAAGCCCCTGTGTCCCTCTTTTTTAGGCGGATGTGTCCAGTTAAGTTCAAAATATTACGATCAAACGGATTAGGATGTGACTCGAGTTTTTTTAAATATTTGCCTGCGTATTATGCAATTTCCTCAATCACTAGTGGCATATTTAAATCACGATGTATATTTGAATTCTTAATGTACCATAGAGCAGATGTTATTAACCTTAAAATTTTGTTTTGTTTTCGTTGAATTCTCTCTACATTGAAAGCTGAACCTGTGCCCCATAACTGGATATAGTAACACCATATTTGCTTAAGAACCTACTTGTATATTAAAAGTTTGCAGTCCAGATTTAGTGTTGAAATTCTGCCAATCAACAAATGTATTTGGTATAACTTAAGTTTCATCTGAGTTAGCTTAAAGTCAATATGACGTTTCCATGTAAGCTTTTGATCAAGGTGTATACCAATGTATTTTACTTGGGAATGTTGAGGAATATTTTGATTGTTAATTCGAATGGGGGATCAAGTATCTCTTCTTAAGGTAAACGTTATATGGACTTTTGTTCGTTTACCTTAGTTCTCCATAAGTTCAACCACATTTCCAAGTGTGTAATATGTTCTTGTAGATATCGGGAAGCCTCGTGAGGGTTTTCATGCATACTAAGGCTGGCTGTATCGTCGGCAAACGTATATGTATGGATATTGCTGCTCAAAGGCATATCACAAGTATAGATCAAATACAAAACTGGCCCCAGTGTGCTCCCCTGTGGAACACCGGAGGATATAGATTCGGGCACAATCATGAATTTTCATTCCACAACCGAGAACTTTCGGGTAGTAATGAAACTTTTCGAAGAGTTTTGACATAGTTGACAGCAAACTTATTGGCCTATATGACTCAGCTTTAGTAAGATCTTTGCCTGGTTTTGGAATCATTTTGACTTTTGCAAGCTTTCAGAGTTGTGGATAATACTCCAATCATAATATGGCATTAAAAATAGCAGGATTCTTATTGCAATATGCAGCAAGCTCATCAGCATCTTGTTACTAATTCCATCAATACGTAGAGCTTTCTTTGGCTTGAGTTCAGCAATTACTTTATGTACATCACGCATCTTAAACTGTAAGGCTCGATGGGGTAGAGCAAATACACTCGGCAAATCAACCACACCAGTACATGTATTTGGGATAAATACGGATTTTAAATGCTTAGAAAATATTTTACATTTTTCCGTATCGCTTCTTACCCAACCTCCAGTAGATTTGCGCAGAGGTGGCTTAAACTCAACGGGTGTTTTAAGCTTTCTAGCAGCGCACCACAAAGAGTAATTAGGTGGTGGTGTGACATCAAGACCTTCCAGATCATTTTTAAGATATGCAATTTTTTCAGATGCAAACAACTCTTGGATTTGTTTAGTACATTCTTTATATCTGAGTTTATGTTGAGGTGATCTGTGCTGTTGCCATTCCCTTAAAGCTCTTCTTTTTTCACACACGAGATGTTCAATATCCCTGGCATAAATTTTATTAAGCCCAGCTTGCGGATGGGAGGTAGTGGCATGTTCAGCAGCCTGTTTAATATTTTCGTTAAGATTAGAAATGTTAGTTTCAATGTCATTGGGTGTTCTTAGCGTAATATTTTCCGAGCAATGACTGCTTATATGTTTTTTGAATTCCAGTCAATTACCACGATTGATTATCTTCATATATGGGTGAGGTAAGTCATTTCTTAGTGGGTTACAGTATGTAACGATAGTGGGGGAGTGATCGGAGGAGAGATCTAGAGAAGTTTCAACATTATTTAAATCCCTAGAAACATTTTTCATGTCGCCAAAATCAATAACATCCGGAATTTTTCGTACGTCAGTAGACCAGTAAGTGGGCTCCCCACTCGAAATAATTTCTAAGCCCATTTTTGAAATTGTATTAAACAAAGCTTGACCTCTAGGTGTTACAAGGCGCGAACCCCAGTACGTATGCTTTGCATTGTATTCTCCAGCTGCCAAGAAACAAGATCCAAGCAATTTGTAGAACCTCTCATACTGATCTTCGGTAACTGAAAATCTGGGAGGGGACTAAATTGATGATATCACTAAATAATAACAAAAATTTTCTACAAAAATATTCGTAGCTTGCATATATTATTCACTAACGATGTCAAGGATATAGTGCTTGAGTCTTGACTTTATTAAAATTGCAGATCCTCCACATGCTCTCCCCTTAGGATCCTTTGTATCATATATAGTGTAGCCATTATTTTTGTATAAGATTATTGAAGCCAAATGTGTCTCAGAGACCAACATTATTTATATCAATGCTTTTTCCGTAAGGAAGTGTTCAAGTTAATTTTTATGTTGGCAAATGCCGTTTGCGTACCAGAAACATATTTTTAACGTGTTCATGGCTTGTTAATTAATGCTTGAAGCAGGTTATTTTGCATAAGTAGCATTTTTTGCATCATGCTAGTCATAGTTGTAGTAAAATTATTTATAGTTTACACTAAATTATCAGTGGTAGCTTAAGGGCGATTAAAACTAAAGTTTGAGTTTGTATTTGTTGAAATATTTGGCGGGGAAACATTTTCTGCAGGAATAGAATTTGTTTTAGCAGCATCGGCATACGATACATGGGTAGCAATTGGTTTGCTCATTTGCACAAAAGTGGGAGAGTAAGCGTTTGCTGATTGAAGTGGAGCTTATTTAGGTTTTTGCACCATAGTCTGTTTGACAAAAGAGTACACAGGACAACCTCTGTAGTTAGCGGTGTGAATACCTCCACAATTACTGAATTTTTTATCACTTTGATCTTTTGGCTTATTGCAACTAGGAGTGCCATGTAATTCGCTGCACATAACACAAACAGTGGGTAATTCACAGTATGTTTTTGTACTGGATTTGATTGCTTATGTGGCTCTTAAACAGTGATTTTTCGGTATAAAAGGTATTTTTGGCTATAAATTGTGTGTGTTTCGTTTTTTCAGCTGTATATCATTCGCCTCCAGTTCAACACGAAACAGAGGCAGGGGTATCTTCTCCCTATTGATTATATTGGTAACATTTTTACTTTCAATCCTTGTATCATGAGTGCATCCTTTACTTCTTCGGGATTAACATAAGAGTCAATACCCTTCAATACGATCTGCATACCTTTGGCACTCTTATAAAAATATGTTTTATTTTTTTTCAAATTCAGTCACTATTTTGTGGAAATCTTTTTCTTCGTTTATTTGAATTTTAGTTTCGTCAATGTTACCACGCTTTATTGGAATAAAATGCGTTTTCACCAATGGCCGAGACTAATTTTTTAATAAGGGCGTTAAAATTTTTTTCTCTCAAATATATAGTGGGTAGCTTAAAAGACTTTTGCGATGATGCAGCGGGCTTGTCGTCGGTGACTTGCAATAATGAAAAACGATTTTGACGATTGATAGATGATGCGCTATTATCCCTCGACATCTTTGGAGCAGATGAAATTTTTGAAGAAATCGAGCTTCGCCCACGCTTTACCATGGTTATGTATCTGTCCATTCCGACTTGTAACTTGGCATTTCAGCTACTGTTATCTGTAGTGATAACTTTATTAAGTGATGAATACGAGCTTGATGGGGATGATATTACTGACTTATATGAAGAAGTACTAGGCAACTGTAATCTTAATGAATCACTATTTGGCATTGGACAAAGCGAAGTTGATCCCTGACGAAAAAATGGATTTGCCGTTAAAAAAAGACTTTCATTAGATTTATTATTTCTATTGTTTTCATTAAGAGCTTCAGAACTCACAGTAAAATAAGCATTTCTGCCATTAGAACTCACTTCACAATTGTTTGTATTTGAGGTACTCATATAGAGTATTCCTCAATGGCACTTTATTTGTATTTTTGTTTTTTTGTTTGCGGTTTTTTAGTTTTTGTTTTTTCTACTATGTAAATTATAAGCAAAGCACATAAAGATTATTTATTAAAGTCAATATGTACCTATAACGAATAATATGTACTACGAATACTTTTTTGTATAATTTTTTGTTCGTTCAGTAAGAATTTTTTTTTTTTAATACATTTATTTATTTATTGTATCTTCAATTATGAACTAACAATAAGTAATCAAATCTTAAATCTAAAATATAAGTATTAGGCCCGACCACTGTCGGACATAAACTTAGTGATAGATATAAATAATACATAAGTAGTGATAATCAAAAAAAAAATATTTTCAAGCAATCCCATCTGGAGTGTTGAGTAAAAGAGCCCTTGCTATTTCTTCAATCACTAGTGGCATATTCAAATCACGATGTATATTTGAGTTTTTTATGTACCATGGAGCCGATGTTATCAAACGTAAAATTTTGTTTTGCCTTCGTTGGATTCTCTCGACGTTAGAAGCTGAAGCAGTGCCCCATAACTGAATTCCGTAGCACAATATTGGCTTCAAGAGCGACTTGTATAATAAAAGTTTACAGTCTAGGCTGAGTGTTGAGTTTCTACCAATCAGCCAATATATCTGACTTAGTTTAAGTTTCATTTGTATTAGCTTTGAGTCAATATGGTGTTTCCATGTAAGTCGTCGATCAAGGTGTATACCAAGGTATTTTACATGTGAATGCTGAGGAACAACTTGATTGTTGATTCGAATTTGGGAACAAGTATCTCTTCGCAGGGTAAATGTTACCTGAACACACTTTTGCTCGTTTACCTTAATTCTCCATAATTTTAACCATAGTTCCAGTTGTGTAATATATTCTTGTAGATATCGGGAAGCCTCATGAGGATTTTCGTGCATACTTAGGCAGGCTGTATCATCGGCAAACGTAGATGTATGGATATTGCTGCTCAAAGGCATATCACAAGTATAAATTAAATACAAAACTGGCCCCAGTATGCTCCCCTGTGGCACACCGGATGATATAGATTCGGGCACACTCATGAATTCCCCTTCCACAACCGTGAACTTCCGGGTAGTAATGTAACTTTCTAATAAATTCACCAAATTTATTGGTAGATATGATTTTAATTTTAAAATTAAACCTTCATGCCACACTTTATCAAATGCCTGCGAAACGTCAATAAACAGTGCAGAACAGTACTTCTTTTCCTCAAATGTTCTTCTTATACATTGAACCAATCTATGCGTTTGTTCAATGGTGCTATGTTGACTTCTAAAACCAAACTGATGGTCTGGGATGCACCCACTACCAATTAGAATTGGGGACAATTTTGACATGAGCAGTTTTTCGAAAAGTTTTGACATTGTTGATAGCAGACTTATTGGCCTGTATGATTCTGCCTTGGTCAGATCTTTGCCCGGCTTTGGAATCATTTTAACTTTGGCAAGCTTCCAGCTGTGGGGATAATACTCTAGTCGTAAAATGGCATTAAAAATGAATAACATGATTCTAATTACAATACGAGGCAATTTTATTAGCATTTGGTTACTAATTCCATCAATACCCGGTGCTTTCTTCGGGTTGAGTTCAGCAATTAGATTTTGTACATCACACATTTTAAATTTTATGGGTCGAGGGGGTAGCGCAACTACACTCGGGAAATCAACAACACCAGTACATGTGTTTGGGGTAATACGGATTTTAAATGCTTTGCAAAGAAGTTACCTTTTTCAATATCACTCCTGGCCCAAACTCCGGTAGAAGTGCGCAGAGGTGGTTTAAACTCAACGGGTGTTTTAATTCTTTTCGCAGCGCGCCACAAAGAATAATTATATGCTGGTGTGACATCGAGATTTTCCAGATAGTTTTTAAGACATGCAGTTTTTTCATATGCAAGCAGTTCTTGGAGTCTTTTAGTGCAATCTTTTAATCTAATTTTATTTTGGGGTGACCTGTGCTGTTGCCATTCTCTTCTAGCTCTTCTTTTTGCACATACGAGAAGTTCAATATCTGTAGAATATATTCTGTTAAACCCAGTCTGCGGGTGGGAGGATGTGGCATGTTCAGCTGCCTGCTTAATATTTTCGTTAAGATTAACAATATTAGATTCAATATCGTCATGAGTTCTTAGCTTAATGTTTTCAGTGCAATGACTACTAAGATATTTTTTGAATCGCAGCCAATTAACACGACTGACCATTTTCACATATGGGTGAGGTAGAGCACTTCTCAGTGGGCTACAGATTGTAACGATCGTGGGAGAGTGATCAGACGATAGATCTAGGGAAGCTTCGACGTGAATTAATTCCCTAGAAATATTTTTCATGACGCCAAAATCTATAATATCCGGAATTTTATGTATGTCAGTAGGCCAGTAAGTGGGCTCCCCACTCGAAATGACGTCCAAGCCCATTTTTGAAATTGTGTTGAACAACGCTCGTCCTCTAGGTGTGATAAGACGCGAACCCCAGAAAGTATGTTTTGCATTATAGTCTCCAGCTGCTACGAAACAAGGGCCAAGAGATTTGTAGAAATCCTCGTATTGATCCTCAGTAATTGCGAATCTAGGAGGGGAGTAAATTGATGATATGACAAAATTTGTGCAAAAGTTTTCGATACAAATATTTGTTGCTTGTAGATGTTCTTCACAAATGTTGTCAAGAATATAATGCTTGAGTCTTGACTTTATTAAAATTGCTGATCCCCCGCAAGCTCTTCCTCTTGGGTCCTTTGAATCATATAAAATGTAGCCATTAATTTTGAATCGGCTTCTTGAAGTCAAGTGAGTCTCAGAAACCAACATTATATCAATATTTTTTTCCGTGAGGAAGTGCTCAAGTTCATTTTTATGTTGGCGAATGCCGTTTGCGTTCCAGAAACATATTTTTAACGTGTTCATGGCTTGTTAACTAATGCTTGAAGCAGTGTAGACTGCATTCGTAGCATTTCTTGCATCATGCTAGTCATATTTGTTGTAAAATTATTTATAGTTAGCACTAGATTCTCAATAGTAGCTTCAAGGCGACTAAAATTAAAGCTTGAGTTTGCATTCGTTGAATTATTTTGAGGCGGAATATTTTGTGTGGGAATATGACTAGTCTTAGCTGCATCGGCATACGATACACGTGAAGTGACAGGTTGGCTCATTTGAGTAAAAGTGGAGGAGTAAGCGTTTGCTGTTTGTGTTGGAGCTAATTTAGGTTTTTGCCCCATAGTCTGCTTAACGAAAGAATATACAGGACATCCTCTGTAGTTAGCGGTGTGATTACCTCCACAATTACTACATTTTTTTTCTGCTAGATCTTTAGGCTTAGTACAACCAGCAGTACCGTGCAATTCACCGCAGATAACACAAACTGAAGGTAACTTGCAGTAAGTTTTGGTGTGACCATATTCTTGACAATTATGGCACTGTACGGGTCCAGAACGCTTGTGTGGTTCTTCAACTGTTATTTTTCGATATAAGAGATATTTCAAATTATAAATTGGATGAGTCTCGCTTTTTTTCAATTTTATATCGTTTGGCTCAAGTTCGACGCGATATAGAGGTTGAGGAATCTTCTCCCTATTTATTATGTTAGATACATTTTTTACCTTAAATCCCTGGAGGACGAGTGCATCTTTTATTTCTTCGGGAGCAACATAGGAATCGATGCCCTTCAATACGATCTGCAGGCCTTTAGCACTTTTAAGCTGATATGTGTAGAAACTTTTCTTACCTTTTTCAAATTCAGTAATCACTTTGCGAAAATCTTTTTCTTCATAAATTTGAATTTTGGTTTCATCAATGTTACCACGTTTTATTGGAACGATGTGAAATTTATTCTCACCAATGACTGAAATTAAATTTTTTATAAGAGCGTTTGAATTTTTTTCTCTCAAATAGATTGGTGGCGGCTTGGATGTTTTGTTCGTAGATACATCGGGTTCAGTAAGAATATAAAAAAAATTCCGCTAATCAGCTTTTCACTATGAAGGTACAACGAGAAAGTTGACTTACAAAGTTAATAACATTGTTCTCATTACAAAATACCTGAATCTGCAAAGTTATCTAATACTTCTCTTAATTGAAATATATTGAGCTGTTATCGACAGCGAAGTCTGGACGACATGACATTGAGACTTTATTACAACGTAGACTTATGTCAAAAATGCGTTTTCAGATACGATATTTAATTTTGTGTAAAAATTTTATATAAAAGTCTTGTACATGTACCTCTTGAGGAAATATGTATGAGCTGTGTATAAATTGAAAACATATTTAAAAATTTTAAGCGCAAACTGACCGAACAACAGACTCATTTACATTGCAAGTATTCGTCTGCCAATACCATTTCCCAAAGAAATGTGCAACATTAACAATAAAAAAAACGAGCCAGGCTTAATTAGCCAACTGAAATTCTTTGATTGCAAAAGATAATGTTGTCAAGAGGAATATCACCAACAGCAACAACAACAATCGTTATAAAATTGTCAAATACTATAAATTCAAATATAAAGTGTAAGATATTTTTATGATTTCTTCGAAAACTTTTTGCTCACATCCGTATTACCGTTGGGTATGTGTACGTACTAGTGATGTAACGAATGTCAATTTTTGATATTCGCGAATACGAATACGAATATTTGAAACGATATTTGCGAATACGAATACGAATATTATATGTGAAATCTATAGACATTAAATTTTGGTTCTATTTACGCCTGCAATATGAAATATAAAAAAAAAATTTATGAAAAAGGACTTCACACTCCTTTTGGCGTACTTTAAAGTTACTAAAAAGTACCCAATATTTTAATGATCGTCATTAAATTATATTTGAAAATGATACAAAGCACAAATTTCTATAAGAAAATTAATGTATTTGTACAAACTAAAATTTTTAGTCATTTATTTAAATTTCGTTTAGGATTTATGCATTTATCTAATTAATTTCTTTGGAAAAATATTCGTATTCGCAAAATTCATATTCGACTGAAAATGGCCGAATATTCGACAATTGGAATACGAATACGAATATTCGTGCGTCACTAGTACGTACCTGCGTTTTGTATTAAATTCCTTTTCCTAATGTCGGTGAAAGGGTAAGTAGAGGTAACCAAATTAAAACAAAAGCTGAAGTTAGATTTTTATGTTTCTTTTCGTGTTATTTTGTTCCCAATAATAATATTTGCATTTGTATTTTTGCACTTCCAAGTTAAAAATAACCCAATGTTATTAAAATGTTATAGTTATAAGCGTGTTATCCATTGTTTTTGTTGCTGTTGTGATTACAAGAGACCTTGTCAGTCAAAGTTATTCAGATGGGTAATTTTTTTTCGCTTTTAGCAATTCATGGAGTTTGAGTGTTGTGAGCGTTTCATTGCAGTTAAAACTTTCACACAAACTTACACATACACAATAAGTTAAATATACATACATACATTAATGCCGAATGCAGGTAACCAGAACTTTAAAAATTAATATTGCAAATAATTTTTATAAAAACATGTTGCAAGAATTGACATTAAGTGTTAATGAAGATTTGATGATTTTTTTCTCAACATTTCGATAACATCAAGTTTCTTTTTCTTTAAGGCTATTTTTTCAGTTTCCTCACCCACCCGTTTTATTTGAAATGAGTTTTTAAGGGTATTTCATTTTTTAGGTCTGGATATACATTTACGAAACAATTATAACTTGGTATGATGCTTGATTGTACAGTATAACTCAGACATGGCAGATTGGTTTTTTTATCTTAAATGATTTTAGAGTTCTATGACTCTCTTCAAAAGCTAGCAACTAAGGATAGGCACATAGGAAATATGAGTCAATATATATCATACCGATATTTTTTAACAGTATTGTACATATTTTTTTTAAACATCGGTATTTCGATATATCGATATTTTTACATAAAAAATATTTTTTTCCAAAAATATCCAAATTTGAAATAATTACACATACTAACATACATATTTACAAACATATTATAGTTATACATTTTTTATTAAAAACTGACAGCCTTATTTATAAAACTTATTAAGGCTTTATAAAGGCTTTTTATGAACAATTTTGTATGAAAATTTTTCTTGAAACCCCGTTATAAAGCCTTAATGATTTTTGTAAATAATATTTATTTATCAAAAATTCCAATAAAAACAAAAGATTAAATAAAAATAATAAAAAATTCAATATAAACAATAAAATAATGGAAACAAAAAATTTAACAAAAACAAAGTGAAAGGAAATTCATATACTTGTACGTACTGCGTATAAATGTCAAGATAACTGCTTGAAACAGCTTGAAACAATAAAACAAATTTTTCATAAAAAATTTTTTCTGCCGTTTTATTATTTTTTTTTTGCTTTCAGTCAGTGCTGTCAGTAGATTTATAGAAAAGTACCTACATTAAAACATTCGCTACAATATCAATCATTTTAATTTAAAGAAGTATGACAATTTTTACTTCTGTGTAAAATATGTCAAAATACATAAAAAGAATTGTATATAAAAATTTTTTTGTCGAAAACAAGTGGGTTTTGTATGTTTTACCACACAAATTTCAAGAAGCGAAAACAACGTTGTTTTCTATTTTTAAAAAATGTCCACACATGCGACATATTTCTTTACACAAATCCACTAAAGCAATAACCAAATCCACATAAAAATTACTTCTAGTTTCTCCAATCACATCAAAACGTTAGCCCTGGCTCTACAACAAATATCACAACACAAAAACCGCGTGAACTTTGTTGGTATAAATTGCCATAACACTTGTCGATGCAAAGTTACATTGTCTTGTCAGGTATCTTGTATCTAGTCAAGTTATAAGAAGTGTCAAACACCATACAAAACTCAATATTTTAGAGTGATTGTTGAAGAGCATAGCCTTGAGATTATACCAAACTCGACATTCCGTCGGTTGGTTATTGG
>LR999964.1:84678028-84898459 GCA_905220375.1 Tachina fera | reverse complement strand
ATGCTAATCGCTTTAGCATATACTTTAAATATTTTTTATTGCATGATATTTTTTATAACATATATTAAGGAAATTTTAATAAAGATCCTTACAAATATATAAATGTGAAAAAGGTCAAAGTATCTAGTCAAAATTTTGGATATCAAAAGTAGTGAGCTAAAATTTTTACCATATTCTTATTAAGCACAATACAATCTGCTATGCATTATATAAATTTGTAATTGTCAGAATGTCACAGTTCTAGACAACTTGTTGACTCATGGTTCATGAAAAGTTTCGTAGGAAAAGGCTTATAAGTAATAGATCAAAATTTATAAATCCGAAAAAAATAAAAAAGATGGTTAAGATTTATAGGCCTAGTAACACCCATAAGTTCGTCATTCCGTGTGCAATTTTCACATTATGCATAGGCCATCCATTCTGGGTCCTTATGAATAGGGAAGACGAATAAGTGATGTGCGTTTGTCCGTCTGATGTACGTGAAATCATTGTTCCGAAGTTTCCAGAAAAGCCAGAGACTTCGGTGTATTTCAAGTGGTCCAACTTATATTGGTATTAAAAATCAGCAAAATCGAGCAGACAGTTTCAGAGCTAGAAAATTTAGTTTTATTTTGCCATGTAAACGTAATTACCAAAAATTTATTTTTAATTTTTTATTAAATAAACTTATTTTATACCTCAGTAAGAATTAAATTGGTACTTCGAATTAAAAAAAATAAAAAAATTAAAAAGACATTTCCAGGGAGGGAAAACTTAAAGTTTTTCTCTTATTCAAATTAAATTAAAACAAATTTTTCCTTTTTCTCAATAAATTAAACATATCTTATATTCTTAGAAGAAAGAGATTGATGTAAGAAATCAGAAAAATCAAAAAAGATGATTCCAGAGTTGGGAAACTTATACTTTTTGTGATATATAAAAGTATTTAAGTCAAACAAATTATTTTTTTTTAGTATTTTTATGGGAATTTTTACAATTTAAGTTTAAAATTTGTAAACGCACTAATAATCCCAAAATTATATTTTACTTGTTCAGTAAAATATTTTTTAATAAAATACATTGAAATTGATTATTGAGGGGTTTATCTGGATCCTATGCGCATTTCACTGTTGCTAATGCAGATCATCAGGGAACCTTTACCCAAAGTTTCTTAGAACAACTAGAGTTATTATGTTATAAACTTTCATTTAAATAAATGAGAAGCTCAACAACAAATAACAAAGTTGAAACAAGAACTCAATAATCAACATGTTTTTTATTTTCTTACTTTACCATTACTACACTGGCTGAATTTTTTTCAGCATCAAATTGTAGATATAAAGAGTATGTAAAAAGAAAATAAATGTAAATAACAACAACAGCTATTCAAGATAGAGTGTTGCCACACAAGTATTTTTTGACGGGGTGCAGTCAAATTAATAATTAGTATTTTTATGGGAATTTTTACAATTTAAGTTTAAAATTTGTAAACGTACTAATAATCCCAAAATTATATTTTACTTGGTATTTCGAATTAAAAAAGTAAAAAATTAAAAAGATGATTCTAGGAATAAAAAACTTTAGCTTTTTTTTACAAAAGTAACCTACTAAAACTTTTTTTTATTTTTCTATATAAATTAAACATAAAAGGATGATTCCAGGGTTGTGAAACTTACACTTTTTATGATAATAAAAGTTGGAAGTGCTAATTATTTTTTCTTTTTCTTTATTAATTAGATATATTTTATGTCATGGAAAGAAAAGTTTGGTATAAAAAAGTAGAAAAATAAAAACCATAGCTCGAGAGCTGAAAATTTTTAGTTTTCTTTGATATTAAAATAACTAAATAAAACTAATTTTTTTCTTATTTCTTTTTTTCTTTGTTCGCTTAACATATTTATATATATAAAACGGAATGTGTGTTTATTTTTTCGTTTGTTTGTTTGTTTGTACCTTATAGGAGGCCACACCTCTGGACCGATATTTCTAAAATTTTCACAACATATAACTGGGACTTGGCATTGTATTATAGGCTACTTTATTTTCAAGCATTCCCACTCTCACGCCCACTTTTTTAAATTATGTTACACCTTCCACGTAGTATTTAACAGGTTTTATAATATTAACGAGGATAACTCCGCCATTTGTGAACCAATTTTCAAAATATGTCCGCTTAATTTTTCTGCGGGGATGGAAGGTGTCGCAGCTAATTGCCCGCCCCTGCAATTTACTACAAACTAGCTTTGTCATCTATCGACCAATTTTCAAAATGCTTTTTGCATATGGAAGAGGTCCACCAAATTTTTTTAATGCTGGGTGGGGAAGAAGGGATCAAGTGTGGCTGCTAAAAATGGATTATCAAATTGGTTTGTCGTTTGTATACCAATTTTTTTAATTCTTTTTGCATATGAAAAAGGTCAACTATATTTTTTTAATTGTTGCTAAGGTGGAAGCAAAATATCCCATTCAAAAACTGATTATTAAATATTCTTGACTTTTGAGGACCACTTTTCCAACACCATTTTGCACATGAAAAAGTAACGACTAATTTTTTTGATTGGTGGGGAAAAAGGAAGCAAGGTGTCCACGTTTTAGAAGTAAATATCAAATAACTTCGTCATATGTGGACCAATTTCCAAAAATTCTTTTTTTATTCGAAGAGCTCCACATTTTTTTTAAATTAGAGGTGTGGTGAAGCGGGGTTTGCCAATTTTCAAAACTCATTTTGCATATGGAAAAAGTACATAATTTTTTTTTAAATTTGATGGGGAAGGGAGACGTGAAATGCTCGCGTGTAAAAAGTAAATATCAAATAGCTTCATCATATGTGGACCAATTTCCAAAATTGTTTTTTCGTATAGAAGAGGTCATCTAAATTTTGTTTGAAATGGTCGAGGGGGGAGGGTGTCGAAAATTGTCCGCCCGAATAATTTATTGCCAAATAACTTCGTCATTTGTTGACCAATTTTCAAAATGCTTTTTGCATTTTGCATATGGAAAGGGTCCATTAAATTTTTTGTTAGGAGGAGGGTGAAACGTGCCTGCCAAAAAATGGATCATCATATTACTATGTCGTTTCTGGACCAATTTTTTTTTTTTTTTTGCATAGGGGAAAAGTCAGCTATTTTTTTTAAATTGATTTTTCAATAACTTTCACATTTGTGAACCAATTCTCAAATTTTTTCTCATATGTAAAAGGTTAACTAATTGGTTTCTTAGATTGTGGTGGGCTTACAAAATTCCTACGCCAAAAATTAATAATCAAGTATTTTTCCACTAATTTTTGTTTTGGTAATTGTGGGGGAGGGAGAAACAAAGTGCCCTACTTTAAAAAGTCATTATCAAATAACTTCATCATGTGCGGACCAATTTCCAAAATTCTTTTTTCATATGGAAGAGGTAAACTTAATTTTTTGTGGTAATTTGGAAGGCGGAAGGGTGTTGATGCTCATATCAATAATTGATTATCAAATAACTTCGTAAGTTGTCGACCACTTTGCAAAACGCTTTTGGCATATGAAAGAGGTCCAATCAAGTGGCAAAATGTGTCCGCAAAAAAATGGATTATTACATTACTTTGCTTGTGGATCAGTTTTCAAATTATTTTTTACTTTTGAATGGGTCCACCAACATAAATTTAGAGGAGAGAAAAATTTATTATCAAATAAATTTGTCATTTGTGGACCAACTTCCAAGCTTTTGATTGATTATGGAAAAAAATTTCGAGAATTATTTTTTTTTTTAGAAATTGTGGGAAGAGGTAGCAAAGCACACCGAGTAAAGCTAGTTTTATATATTTTAAATAACTAGATAGGTATAAGGAGTCAGAAAAATTTAATAGGATGATTGCTGGGTTGAAAAATTAATTTTTTTGCATATAAAAGTAAAGACGTCAATTAATTGTTTGCTTACAAATTAAATGCACTTAAGAATTAGAAAAATAAATATCATCCTGCAAAACTTGAACTTTTTCTGTTATATAAAACTAATTAAATCAAACTAAATATTTATTAGGTAATTAAATATATTATATATTTTAAAATAAACAAAGTACTATTTCGAACCAGAAAGATCAAAATTATGGTCAAATGGTTGAAAATTAGTAAAAAAAAAAGAATTTAGTAAAATAATCCAAAAACTATTTCCTTCAGTCAAACATAAAAACATGAATTCTTAGGAAGATCTTTACTCTAGATTTTTTTATCTATGTTCAATTTTTATGTCGATATCTGACTTAAGTATTAACGAAGGTTTGTGCCATGTTGCTTATTATGCTATCAGCACAGTTTTGTTTCAATTCAATAGTCTTTTATTTACAGCTTGTAACGAATTCTTATTAATTTTTTAATAAATGGAAATAGAAATAAAATATATCGCTAAAATAAATTAAAGAAAATGTAATTTTTCATTTTCCTGAAAACATTCCTTCCTGCTGAATAAAAGGAAAAGGAGTATGGATGGAATGGGCTGTTTCAATTGAGACACTAAACAGTTTTGCAATATCAAAGATTACTAAATACGGTAAAATATAAAACAAGTTAGGCTACTTGCTATGGAGGTACAATACTAAAACCATCTTAGGGTTATTAAAGGGTAGCACGGCTTTGAACATCTCGGTAAACAAGTCCAAATTTTTAGGTAATGTATTGACGTGACATTGATGTTGACAACTGGAATAAGGTTAAATGTAATCTTTTTCTAATAGAATAAAATATTGAACTATTCCTAATATCAAAAATTAAATACTTGAATCAAATCGAAAATATAGATAGGTCACTTACTAAAAATTGCACTCTAACAAAAAATTTTAAATTTTTTTTCAAGCCAAATATGTATGCACAAATATACTTAAATATGTATCTTTAAACTAAATATACATACCTTTTTTTAAGACATGTATTTATTTATTGTATCTTCAAATAAGAACTAACAATAAGTATTCAAATCTTAAATCTAAAATATAATTATTAGGACCGAACACTGACATAAACTTGTTAATAGTTAAAAATAATACATAAATAGTAATAATCAAAAAAGAAAAAAAAAGTATTTTCAAGAAGTCCTATCTGGAGTGTTGAGCCCTTGTGTCCCTCTTTTTTAAGCGGATTTGTCCATTAAAGTTCAAAATATTACGAGCAAGTGGATTAGGATGTGACTCAAGTTTTGTTAAATATTTGCGTATTTTGCATTTTCTTCAATCACTAGTGGCATATTTAAATCATGATGTATATTAGAATTTTTGATGTACCATGGAGCCGATGTTATTAACCATACAATTTTGTTTTGCCCTCGTTGGATTCTCTCTACATTGGAAGCTGAAGCAGTGCCCCATAACTGGATACCGTAAAACAATATTGGCTTCAAAAGCAACTTCTATATTAAAAGTTTACAGTCCAGGCTAAGTGTTTAATTTCTGCCAAACAGCCAGTGTATTTAAGATAACTGAGATAGCTTAAAGTCAATATGATGTTTTCATGTAAGTCTTCGATCAAGGTGTATGCCAAGGTATTTCACTTGGGAATGTTGAGGAATATTTTGATTGTTCGTTCGAATAAAGGAACAAGTATCTCTTCTTAGGGTAAACGTTATATAGACACACTTTTGTTCATTTACTTTAATTCTCCATAAGTTCAACCACAGTTCCAATTGTGTAATATGTTCTTGTAGATATCGGAAAGCTTCGTGAGGGTTTTTATGCGTACTAAGTTAGGCTGTATCATAGGCAAACGTAGATGTATGGATATTGCTGCTCAAAGACAATTCACAAGTATAGATCAAATACAAAACTGGCCCCAGTATAATACCCTGTGTCACACCGGATGATATAGATTCGGGCACACTCAGGAATTCTCCTTCCACAACCGTGAACTTCCGGGTAGTAATGTAACTTTCTAATAAACTCACTAAATTTATAGGTAGATATGATTTTAATTTTAAAATTAGGCCTTCATGCCACACTTTATCAAATGCCTGAGAAACGTCAATAAACAGGGCAGAACAATATTTTTTTCCTCAAATGTTTTTCTTATAAATTGAACCAATCTATGAGTTGGTTCTATGGTGCTATGCTGACTTCTAAAACCAAATTGATGGTCTGATATGCACCCACTATCAGTGAAAGTTGGGGACAATTTTGTCATAAGCAGCTTTTCGAAGAGTTTTGACATAGTTGACAGCAAACTTATTGGCCTATATGACTCATCTTTAGTAAGATCTTTGCCCGGCCTAAGAATTATTTTGACTTTTGCAAGCTTCCAGTGTTCTGGATAACACTCCAGTTGAAATATGGCATTAAAAATAAACAACAAGATTCTTATTGCAATATACGCCAAGTGCATCAGCATTTTGTTACTAATTCCATCAATACCTGGAGCTTTCCTTGGCTTGAGTTCAGCAATTGCTTTATGTACATCACGCATCTTAAATTTTAAGGTTCGAGTGGGTAGAGCAACTACACTTGGCAAATCAGCAACACCAGTACATGTATTTGGGGTAAATACGGATTTTAAATGCTCAGCAAATATTTTACATTTTTCCGCATCGCTTCTTGGCCAACCTCCAGGATATGTGCGCAGAGGTGACTTAAACTCAACGGGTGTTTAAAGCTGTCTTGTAGCGAGCCACAAAGAGTAATTAGATGTTGGTGTGATCTCAAGACCTTCCAAATAATTTTTAAGAGATGCAGTTTTTTCAGATGCAAGCAGCTCTTGAAGTCGTTTAAAACATTCTTTAAGTCTGATGACACGAGATGTTCAATATCCCTGGAATAAATTTTGTTAAACCCAGACTGCGGATGGGAGGTAGTGGCATGTTCAGCAGCCTGTTTAGTATTTTCGTTAAGATTGGCAATGTTAGTTTCAATGTCATTAGGTGTTCTTAGCGTAATATTTTACGTGCACTGACTACTAATATATTTTTTGAACACGACTGATCATCTTTATATATGGGTGAGGTAGGTCACTTCTTAGTGGGTTACAGATTGTAACGATAGTGGGGGAGTGATTGGAGGAGAGATATAGAGAAGGTTCAACATTAATTAAATCCCTAGAAATATTTTTCATGACACCAAAATCAATAACATCCGGAATTTTTCGTACGTCAGTAGGCCAATAAGTGGGCTCCCCACTCGAAATAACATCTAAGCCCATTTTTGAAATTGTATTAAACAAAACTCGACCTCTAGGTGTTACAAGGCACGAAACCCACTACGTATGTTTTGCATTGTAGTCTCCAGCTGCCACGAAACAAGATCCAAGCGATTTGTAGAACTTCTCATACTGATCTTCGGTAACTAAAAATCTGGGAGGTGAGTAAATTGATGATATCACGAAATTAGAACAACAGTTTTCTACAAAAATATTCGTAGCTTGCATATATTCTTCACTAACATTGTCAAGGATATAGTGCTTGAGTTTTGACTTAATTAGAATTGCAGATCCACCGCATGCTCTCCCTCTAGGGTTCTTTGTATCATATATATTGAAGCCATTAATTTTGAAACAGCTTCTCGAAGTTAAATGTTTCTCAGAGACCAACTTTATATCAATATTTTTTTCCGTAAGGAAGTGCTCAAGTTAATTTTTATGTTGGCGAATGCCGTTTGCGTTCCGGAAACATATTTTTAACGTGTTCATGGCTTGTTAATTAATCCTTGAAGCAGAGTATTCTGCATTCTCAGCATTCCTTGACTCATGGTAGTCATATTTGTTGTAAAATTATTTATAGTTTGCACCAAATTGTCAATAGTAACGTCAAGACGACTAAAGTTAAAGCTTGAGTTTGCATAATTTAGGTTTTTGCAGCATAGTCTGTTTGACAAAAGAGTACACAGGACAATCTCTGTAGTTAGCGGTGTGATTACCTCCACAATTACTGAATTTTTTACCACTTTGTTCTTTTGGCTTATTGCAACTAGCAGTGCCGTGTAATTCGTCGCACACAACACAAACAGTGGGTAATTTACAGTATGTTTTTGTATGGCCATATTCTTGGCAATTATGGCACTGTACGGGATCTGATCGCTTATGTGGCTCTTCAGGTGTGATTTTTAGGCTATAAATTGGGTGTGTCTCGTTGTTTTTTGAGCTGTATATCATTCGGCTCCAATTCAACAGGAAATAGAAGCTGGGGGATCTTCTCCCTATTGATTATGTTGGTAACATTTTTTACTTTAAATCATTTTATGATGAGTGCATCTGTTACTTCTTCGGGTTTAACATAAGAGTCAATACCCTTCAATACGATCTGCATACCTTTGGCACTCTTAAGCTGGTACGTATAAAAACTTGTTTTATTTTTTTAAAATTCAGTCACTATTTTGTGGAAATTTTTTTTCTTCGTATATTTGAATTTTAGTCTCGTCAATATTACCACGCTTTATCTAACTAAGTTAAATAAAAAAAGTTTGGTGACCACTATTGTATAAATTTTGTACTATTTGTTGATATACATATGTCTATTAAGTTGTACTTTCAACATCCTGGAAGTCAAAATACACTGAAAGCATATCAATAGAACGAGAAATACATGATACAGGTAGTTTTTTTTAAGTAACGTCTTCAAATAAAATGTTTAATAACCCAGTAAATTTCAAGGGAATTTTTTAAAACAAACCTGCAAATTACTTTTAATCAATTTTGTTTTATAAATAAAGTTATAAACATTACGGTTCTGGTACAAAAATACCCCCTATGAACAATTGAGAAATAGAAAAGTTTCGAAAAATCCGAAAAAATTATATTTGGTGAAAAAATACAGACATATATCTGAAATTTACTGAAAAAGTATATAAATGGTTCGAAAAGCCTTAGTATCTTCTTTCTAAATTCACTTATAAATTCAAAATTGGTTGATATTTATTTAAATTAGTAAGAGGTTGATAAGTGCCTACACATACCCGTAGGATTCTTACCCATAACTCAAGATTTTAGAGGTGGTTGCAAAATTTCAAATATAGATTGTTGTTATTATACTCGACAATACCTACCAGAAAACCATAACACTTTGCAGGTATTTTTGTTTGTCCCAATGTGCTATCTCATTATTTGATAGCGCTAATTCTTTTATATTTTCCTTATCATTTTAGATATCAGTTTCCTCAGAATCGAATCTAGTTTCAATGAGTTATCGCCGAATCTTGCTACCTTACTAATTTCATTATTCATATATTGGGTATGTAACTTCTTCATATTCGAATCTGGTTTCGATGAATTATCATTACTTCCTATATTCATATTTTTGGTACGCAATTTCTTCATATTGGAATCTGGTTTCGATGAATTATCATTACGTCCAAAGTGCACAGTATATTTTATATTTTCAAATTTATTAAATTTCAATTTTTTCACATTTTTGACGTCATTTGAAGTTGATCAGGCTTCTGAGAATCATATTTTTCTATATTACTTTCTGCTGTGCAAACATTGTTTTCATTATACCCTTTACCAAAAATGGAAAAGGGTATAAGTAGGTTTGTCCTTCCGTGTGTAATTTAATATGAATATGTCATCCATAAAGTATATATATTCTGGGTCCTTATGAATAGGGAAGATCAATAAGCGATATTCGTCTGTCTGTTCGTCCGTCTGATGCACATGAAATCATCGGTTTTCCGAAGGTCATAGAAAAGCTAGAGCGTTCGGTCTTGGACTGGTGTATTAGAAGTGGTCCAAATTAGATTATTATTGAAAATCAGAAAAATCGAGCAGACAGTTTCAGAGCTAGAAAGCTTAAACTTTATTTTGCCATATAAATGTAAGCACCAAAAATAAATTTTTAATTTTTTTATTAAATAAACTTATTTTATACCTCAGTAAGAATAAAATTGCTTTTTCAAATTAAAATGAAATAAAAAAATTAAAAAGACGTTTCTAGGATTGGACAACTTTAACTTGTTTTCCTTTAAAAAAGTAACTTAACAAATTTTTGCTTTTTCTCTGTAAATCAAACATATCTTATACTCTTAAGAGAAATAAATTGGTGTAACAACTCAGAAAGCTATAAAACAGCGATCCCCACACATATCCATTCACATTTATGTTTGTGTTGGTGCTTCGTTTTTCAGCGTAATATCTTTTGCTCTTCTTATAGCAGGGCTACCAAGAAATATTTCTAATATATTTGTAAAACTCTAATTCGAGTCAATTTCTTGTGGTAAAAAAGAGATAAATGCACATTTGATGTATTTTAAATATATGATATATTTTAAATAGTATATAATAAGTTTCAGATATGATTATTCAAGCTCTAAAAAGTAAAAAAACCCTGAAGTTTAACTAATTTAAAAAGATTCCATTGTTATCTAGTAAAATGCGACTACACAACCAGCACATATTTAAAGTCTGATATTAAAGTGGTAGCTCTGACTATATTAACAATTGAGTACACATTACATAAAAATACAAATTATCTCTTATTGCTCTCTTCATTATTGTGA
Organism: Tachina fera; assembly: GCA_905220375.1. Classification (NCBI taxonomy): domain Eukaryota; kingdom Metazoa; phylum Arthropoda; class Insecta; order Diptera; family Tachinidae; genus Tachina; species Tachina fera. The sequence goes on along the minus strand of LR999964.1, from coordinate 84,888,045 downwards.
GAGCACTCGAACGCGTGCGCGGTTTTGAAGATCGCTACTATAGATTTATAAAGATGTTGCACTGCCATACATTGTTCTACCTATGTTAATTTCTTATGTGGATTTTCCGAAAATCCAATTGTGTATAGCAAATGAGAGAATTCAAATCAATGGAGAGTAAGAAAATAAAAATAGGCTAAATTCAGAGCAAACAAAATCCATACGTATGTATAAACATCGTTTATGTATGTATTTGTGTTAACATTGCAAAATATGCTTCCCAACAAACACGATGGTTTGATTACAAATTAACAATATTAAGTATTATACATACATATATCTGTATGTAAACAAAAAATCCCTCCCAGGCGACTATCGTTTAAAAAAAATATTTAGCTATTACTTCTTCATCAGGAAAAAGGTGACGACTTTCTTAGTTTGCAAAAAAAAATTGTTAAATACGATATTTTAAAAAAAGAACCTATTACATACTTCAAATATTTGTCGCCAAATTTGCTGGGTTTTGCATATGAATATAATGATATGAGGAAATATTGTGTGTGAAACAAATACGATAAACTGTGCTGCCGTAGCGAACGCGTACATATTTTGTTATTGTACAAATGAAAGTAAATCAATTCTCATCGAATTTTAGACTCATCTCTTAATGTAGAATTCTTTTGTACATTTTGGTTCTTGGTGTATATTTGGTTCACATGTCGAGTTTAACATGTACCTGATTTACATTATGCATTTTTTCATGAAATAAGATGCATGAAAATTTTTTTATTTTTTGATAGGAGGACTGAAAGAGAAACTTATATCAAAAGCGTTGCCAAAAATCCGTCAGAGATTCTACTTAATTTTTTATGTAACATTCTCTTTTATATCGCTACAATTAGCAAACAGAAAATGTTGCGTGCAACAAAATTCCTGAAGTTTCATGAAAAATTGCTTAATTTAAATCAGACATTGATGATAATATCTATAAAAATATTTTGCGTCATAAATTGCTGTTTTTGGGATTTTTGTACAATTCAAGATGTAAATTGGGAATAGTTAAAAAAGTAATTAGCAATATGTTTGATTTGCCGTTTTTTACTTCAGCACTTTGGTGTATGGAACGAAAATGTGTTTCCTAGAAAATCGATGAGGAATGTTTAGTTCACTAGTTTTATAAAAATATACGATAGAGTTTTTTAATAAGAATAGTATTTAATAGATATGTTTTTTATTCAAACTTAAAATTGATAAACTTTTTACATCCAACATGAAAAGTTATTAGGATTTAAAAAAAAAATACAAAAATCTTTCTCGACGCATGTCCCAATCCTAACAACAATATTGTTCACTGCTTTTCAATTAGGTGAAATTAGTATATGTATTTAAGTATGTAGATAGAAAAGGTGAAAATATCAATTTTTTTCATATAATATGACTTTTAGAGGAGAAACAAGGGAATAAATAAAAGACAGTATGAATATATTTAATAAAAGAAATTTTATTAATAAATATATATATATCAATTCATTTGATTAAAACCAGTTCTTAGAGTTTTTGTATTTTGCTTTGACTTGCGTTCTTTGATTACAATATGCATCATAACAATTGCGAATAACAATATTAATACTTTTACTTTGGAAATGTGACACATATCCCAAAAATTTTCGGTTGCGTTAAAATAATTTTTTAAATGTTCAAAATTGTAGAAATTCTTGTTCGATTTAAAAAAGGAAGGTTATTATAAATTAAGAACAAAATCTGTAACATTAAAAAGTACTTGGTATCAAAACCACAATTAAGTCAAAAGTATTACGCAGTTAAATGCAAACTTTTAAGCAGAAAAAAATGGGTTCATTATTTCGTTATTATAAAAAATTTTTGCGAGAGTTTCAACTTCATATTTTTACTAATTCAAAAGGTAATACTATATTGCAAATAAAGTTTTTGTTTAAAATTTTCTTTATTGAAGGAACCATATCGTTTTGAAATATTTAGTCCTATTTGTGTTATAAATATCAAATCTAAGTACTTTTTTCTCAAATTCCAAAGCTGAAACCAAAAAATAATTTATGCCACCTTGATACATATGTTTTTAAATATTTCCAACAATATTATCCACGTCCTGTGAAATTTTTGAAAAATTGCAGTGAATTCAAAATTATATACTACTTTTTCTAACTTTCTGTATATTATTTACATAATTTTCTACCTAAATGAGCGTTTTCAGCCGAAAATATTGAGTGAACTTTTTTTCTTTCGTATAGTAATAACAGTAGGCTGAAAAACAATAAATGTTTCTAAAATATGTAGAAAAGTGCAAAACAAAATATGCTGAAAAGAACGGTCTATATTCCCACCTAAAATTTTTAAAACAATAATATTTTAGAGGCTGCAGGAAACAGTTGAATATTTTTAAAGCGCCATTTTTTATGTAATAACAATAATAATAAAAGCACGTACCTTCAGAAGTATTTTTCATAGTCTACTGAGTTTAAAACTTTTTGTTTGCAAATAAAACATGTTTTAATTGAAAAGTTTTGGAAAAAACTAAGTTTATACTACATGGGGGGTTATTATGTAATTCGATCCGAAACGGAAACTGTTCGAATTTGTATGTTATTAACATTAAAATTCGTACACATTTCCGTTCGATTCGAATTACATAATAACCCCCTGTTACAATTGCACTGGAACACTACAAAAGAGTGTCATGAGTTCGGTGGGAATATGTATATTTCCATTCATAAAACAATGAAACTAATATATTTTCCCTACAATAATTAAAATGATCACATTTGTTCCGTATATTAGTTGCTCAAATAAGCATTTTGTACGTATGTAGTACATACAAATGGCAGTCGGCTAAAAAACTAGCTAGAAAAGCCAATGTTATTTCAGAAAAGATTTGAAAAATGTGTGATTGAGAAATTCCAAATAGCAAAAAATAACAACTAAAGCTATGTACAGACGATTGTCAGATCTTACAATATTGTCAGATCTGGCAATGTGCTGACAATTTACTGGCAATCGAAAATTGTCAGTGCAATATTCTTTGTCAGTTCACACGGGTGTAAGAAAATCTTACAATTTATTGCCAGGCGGTTGTATGGCAATAAATTCATCTGACAAAGTCGTCAGTCAAAAAATTGTCAGTTCTCACGGTTGTCACATGCACAAATTGTCAGATCTGTTGTTATGCGTTGCCATACTCAAAGCATTTGATAGAAATTGTTAAATATCAATCGGTTGTGTTTGTGTTAAATGTGAAAAGTGAAAGTATAAATTATTATGGACCATAAAGAAGCAATTACAAAGATTTTGTGTGCATATATTTTATTATAAATTTTTTCGTTAAAATCAAGGGTGGGCAGTGTTTTCCATAGAAATAATTCTCTTACAATGACGCCATTGTCAGATGCATAAACTTTGAACATCTGACAATGTTAAAATGTCTGACAAATATCTGGCAATAATTTTACAATGTGTTCACACGATCTTAAGATTTCTGACAATTTGTTGTCAGCTGCTAGTCTTGCAATGGACTGACAATGCTTTTTCTGGCAACGACGTCTGACAAAATTTGACGTCAAGACGACTAAAGTTAAAGCTTGAGTTTGCATTTGTTGAATTATTTGGAGGTGGAACATTTTGTGCGGGAATAGAATTTGTTCTAGCAGCATCGGCATACGATACACGGGAAGTAACTGGTTGGCTCCTTTGCACAAAAGTGGCGGAGTAAGCGTTTGCTGATTGAGATGGAGCTAATTTGGGTTTTTGCACCATAGTCTGTTTGACAAAAGAGTACACAGGACAACCTCTGTAGTTAGCGGTGTGATTACCTCCACAATTACTGCATTTTTTGTCACTTTGATCTTTTGGCTTATTGCAACTAGCAGTGCCGTGTAATTCGCCGCACACAACACAAACAGTGGGTAATTTACAGTATGTTTTTGTGTGGCCATATTCTTGGCAATTATGGCACTGTACGGGACCTGATCGCTTATGTGGCTCTTCAACTGTGATTTTTCGGTATAAGAGGTATTTTAGGCTATAAATTGGGTGTGTCTCGTTTTTTTTCAGCTGTATATCATTCGGCTCTAATTCAACACGAAATAGAGGCTGGGGAATCTTCTCCCTGTTTATTATATTGGTAACATTTTTTACCTTAAATCCTTGTATCATGAGTGCATCTTTTACTTCTTCAGGATTAACATAAGAGTCAATACCCTTCAATACGATCTGCATACCTTTGGCACTTTTAAGCTGGTACGTATAAAAACTTGTTTTATTTTTTTCAAATTCAGTCACTATTTTACGGAAATTTTTTTCTTCGTATATTTGAATTTTAGTTTCGTCAATATTACCACGCTTTATTGGAATAACATGAAATGCGTTTTCACCAATGGCCGAGACTAATTTTTTAATAAGGGCGTTAGAATTTTTATAGGTGATGGCTTAAAAGACTTTTGCAATGATGCATCGGGCTTGTCGTCGGTGACTTGCAATAAAGAACAACGATTTTGACGATTGTTAGATGATGCGCTATTATCCCTAGACATCTTTGGAGCAGATAAAATTTTTGAAGAATTCGGGCTTCGCCCACGCTTTACCACGGTTATGTATCTGTACATTCCGACTTGTAGTGATAACTTTATTAAGTGATGAACACGAGCCCGAAGGGGATGATATTACTGACTTATATGAAGAAGTACTAGGCAACTGTAATGTTAATGAATCACTTTTTGGCATTGGAAAAAGCAAAGTTGATCGCTGACGAATAATTGAATTTGCCGTTAAAAAAATACTTGGATTAGATTTATTATTTCTATTATTTTCATTAAAAGCTTCAGAACTCACAATAAAATAGGAATTTCTGCCGTTAGAACTCACTTCATAATTTTTTGTATTTGACGTACTCATATAGAGTATTCCTCAAGGGCACCTTTTTTGTGTTTTTTGTTTGCGGTTATTTTGTTTTTTTTTTTTTTTTGTAATTTGTGACTGTTGTTATTTCCACTATGTAAAAATTTTAGGAAATCATATAAAGCTTATTTATTAAAGTCAGTATGTACCCATTACGAATAATATGCACTACGAATATTTTTTTTGTATAGTTTTTCGTTTGTTTAAGAATAAGAAGAAGAAAAAGAATAAGAATGTAAGAAAAATTCTGCTAATCGACTATTCACTATGAAGGTACATACAAACTTACTTCAGTAAAGAGTATGTAAGATTCGGCACAGCCGAATATAGCATTCTTACTTGTTAAGACTGAAAATTGTTGACTGTGATAATACCAATGTGTATGAAAGTTAACTTAAATATTAATTTTGAGTTAAAAAGTCTTTTCCCCGCCTCCATCTGAAACTTCAGGGTTTTTAGATATTTTTTAATGATAAATTTAAGCTCTCTAGTGCACCGCTCATCCGTGAACGTATGATTGGTTACTAATATAGACCCACTTGTGTATTAAATATCAGTTAACTAGAGGAGCTAATCGATTAAAATTTGTTATGGGCGTAATTCCGCCCACTTTTTAAACTAGATATTTGTTTGTCCAATCCTCATGATTCGTCGCTGGCTTAAACGCTCACTTTTATAGACATAAATTTATACTCTTGGTTATGGCAACATGTTCACCACATTTCAATAAAGTCGCGTGAATTTAACGCTTAAATTTTTCTTTTACTTTTCTAATTCTAAACTTCATGAGCATAGCATCATCCCCTTGGCTAAAACTCCCACTACCAAAACTAAGAAGGTAGTGCATAATATACTTTTTGCAGGATATCCGGACGATTTTTTGACGTAAAAGAAAGTTTGAAAATTTGCTTGTTCTTATGATTAGCATTGTTAGCTAATTTAAAAAAATTCTGGTTGAAGTTTTCTGACGAGTTCCATAAGCGAGAAAGAAATGCATAAAGACAACGCTTAGCCATGAAAACCAACAGAATTTTCAAATAAAATAAAGCCTTTATGTCAATAAAATATAAATACTTTGGTATTTCATGTAAGTAAATAAAAATAATAATAACATATGTTCACCGTACATCGCGTTTCATAAAAAGCTTAGCCGTCACAACTACATATGTTATTCACACTTAAAATGCATAATTGGATTTTTTTATCAGCTCTACTTTTTAAGATATTCTGCTTTGTAAAAATTTAAGGAACTTGCAGAAGATATGTATATTATCATAACATGGGATTGCCCTGCTCAGTCAGAACAGGAAATAATTTTTTATAAAATTTTTTATATTTCTGTTTTTAAAACTTCATAACAAAAGAAAGATATAGCAACGGGCCAGTTTTTTATTCAATAGCATGTAGTAAAACTTATCCTCACAAGAACATAAATGTGAAAAAAGTCCAAGTTCCTTTCCAAAATTTCGGCCATCAATAGTAGTGCGATAAAAATCTTGGCCAACATCGTTCGTAAATTTGTAATCGTAAAAGTGTTACATAATTTCCAGATAATCTGCTGAGTAGAAATATAGTGGACATTTTAGCGGGAGCGACTACGCCTATTTTTCTAAAGTCTGTTCAGAAAAGTACTTTTGAAAACGCAAAATTAAATGCTAGCATGAGTGAAATGTGCATGCAAGGTTTCAATACAGTTGCTTTGTTGTTGCTTGTTTTAAATTTATTTAGTTGGTAACTTACCTAAGTCTATTTTTTTTTGCAAAATTTCTTTTCTCTACCGTACAATATTTCAATAAAAATTTTATAAACGTGGCCTTACTTCCCTTATTTAACAATCTGTGCATTCCTATTTTTCCTGTTCGTAAATCCTTTAACTTAAATTCTTAATTTTGAGCTTAAAGTGCGTGTCCATGCCCCCAAATAAAACTTCCAGGATTTTAAATCTTTCTTGGTGATCTCTAATTAAGATTTATTTGTGTATTGAATTTAAGCTCTCTAGTATAAATTCTAGATTGAAATGCTATGGCCGTTACCCCCACTCTCAGTAAATTTTTTAAATTCAAGATTTTGTTATGAGCAGCGCTCAATTATCATCGTACCCTTTTTAAGATGATAACTTTTAGTTAAAGTTTCAGTTAAAAGCTTTAGTACAAAATTATCGTCACCCCTGCCACTCCTGGTTAAAATATTTGGGTTTTTAGATTTTTCTATTTGGTTTCTCATCTTCACATTTGCGTATCAAATATAAGCTCTCTAGCGCATATTTAATTATTTAATTTTTATAAGCGTATTTCTGCCCACTTTTTTTAAATAATTTTTTTTGCCAGTGCCAATCATACGTGTAAAGTTTCGTTGGAATTGGATATTAACATTTTAATAAATAGTATATTTAAATCTGCTTATCCGTATTACATGAAATAGGATGTTTAAATTGTATGGGCGTGTTAACATCCACTTTTTCAACGAAATTTTATAACATAGCATTATTCCAACAAAATCTCCGGGTTTTCAGATCTTTCTAGTTAGTTGCTAGTCTAGACCTACTTGTTTATTTAATTGCAGCTTACTAGCGTTTATTTCATTTATTTTTTTCTTATGGAAGTGATACCGCCCACTTTTTCACCACCTTTCCTGCCGAGTTTCGTAGAAAACGGATAAAAATAAATATATAAATATGTAGTATATTCAAATGTGCTGACCCGAAGTACATGAAATAGGAGGCTTAAATTGTATGAGCTTGTTAACGCCCACTTTTTCAACGAAAATTTATAGCCTTCTATTATTGCAACATGTATGCCAAATTTAAAAAAAAATCGCTTGAGTTTAACTCATTAGATTTTTTTTTTAAATTCTGAGCGTAATGGGTGTAGCCCGCCCTCCTAGGTAAAATTTTTGGGTTTTAGGATTTTTCTAGTAGTTTGCTTATCTATAACTGCTCGTTTATCAAATTTCAGCTCACTAGCGCAATTTTTTTTTTATTCTTATGGGAGTGTTCCTGCCTTCTTTTTTTAACCCCGAATTTTTTTTGGTAGTAGTTATCTTTCCTGTTTAGTTTCATTGGAAACAAACAATAGTAAATACATAAATAGTACATTTAAATGTGATGACCCGAAACATATGAAATAGGAGGCTTAAATTGTATGGGCGTTAGAATCGAAAAAAAATTGAGCCCTTTTGATTGAAATTGGTGCAAAACTTTTGATATTATTCACAATTTAGTGACAGTACAAAGCTGATAGAAATTTTAATTTCCATACAACATTACCACACAGAAAAACAAATTCAAAAGTTTTAAGGATATCATTTGCTTAGAATTTCTGTAGCTTTTCGTTCTAAACTGCAAATAACTGCAATGAAAAAAGGCTTAATTTCATTGGAATACACTTCACTACAAGCTACTAAACCAAAATTAGTTCGTTGTTGTATATTTATTTTTTATGCATTCTTAAAAACAGAAATATCAAAATTTTTCTAAAGGTGTTACTATTTAGGGTTAAATTTTTACAATATCTGTCAAAGAACTTATCAAATTTTGAAAAAATTTTTGTACCACCAGAAGATTATATTGTTCTCGAATTTCGTTTTTTTTTCTATTACTTAGAACACTTCTAAAGTTATGCTACTATATGTGGTGAAAGTGCCTGTACCTTTTACATAAAGCTTTATATCGAAAACTAGAAGTGATGTAAAAAATGGAGTGCATATTCCCAACAAAGAGTGAACTTTAATTTTTAGCGGAGGAAAAATTCTCCGAAATTTGTAAACTTGTGTAAAGTATTAAATCAAAAAAGTTTTCTTCAGGTACTCAAAAGGCAAACAAAAGAATTGTACCACAAAATTCATACATACGTAGGAAAATATATTTTTGTATAAGAAATCTGAGTAAATACTTATGTATTTTATGTAAATTCTTTTCTTTTTCTTCCAAAAAGAAAAAAGAAATAAATGCAGTGAAAAGAAAAGAACATTGGTATGTTTTAAAATAATAAATTTTTTTCTATATTTTATGAATTGAACAGGCTAAAGTTCGTATCGCCTTGTGAGCCAAAATACATGTGATAAAAATTAATGAACAAATAACATCAAAATTAGTTGTAAATATTCTTACAAGACATAGTTGAATGCCACTAAACCTTCTGTGATTGGTGTTTTGTAACGAAAGCTCAAAATTTACAATCTCTAAATTCTGTTGTAAATTTAGAGATTGTAAATTTAATAAATAAATAAATTTTTCTTATGATTGTCGTTTGGTTTTTACTAATTTTATGCACATGTTAGTTAATTTGCTTATTTTTTATTCTACTTAAGGCAAACTTTTTTGGTTTGTTACTATTAAGTATATTTTATTTAATTTTTGCTACAATCTCATTACTATTAATTTAAGTTAATTTAATTATTATTGTTCTAACTTCATTTGTTTCTATATTTTATGAATTAAACAGGCTAAAGGTCGTATCGCCTTGTAATTAAATGTGATAATTATTAATGAACAAATAACATCAAAGTTAGTTGTAAATATTCTGACAATCATTGAAATTTTTCTCCGATTTCTACCATTTATTAACCTTTATATCGATATATGTATGTACATTAGAGTGGATAAATTTAAAAGAAAATCTTTAAGCGGCTTTCAAAATCGTAATCTATGGCTATTTTTAAGAAGTTTTACCCAAGGAAGCATGGGTCTAAATTAAAATTGAGCTTTCCTTTTTTCGAAGTACTTTTCTTAAATTTTATTGAGTCTTCTAAGAAACTTGAAACAAGTGATAATGTTTCGGGTTGTTTCATAAGCTTTCTTAAGCTGTTTAGATAACTAAACAATTTTGATTTTTAGGTTAATATTAAAAAGCTTTCAATGAAAATTGACGTTTAATCATGGAAAAATGCAAAACTTATCATTTGCAGCCAATCCCACGATGTCATTTATTTTCATTCGCAAGCATTTTAAATGACAAACAGCTGTGCGTTCTACTAAAAGCCTTTAGCACGACAATTCGAAAGAAAATGAGTGCAAATGATAATGCAAGCAATTCAACACAAATTTGTGCCCAATAACATTTTTTCAGCCATTTGTACGAACTCTAATGTCAAAAGCAGGAACGTGTATTTCAATTGTCGACTGAGACAAAATTAACCACATTATTTTAAATAACATAAGAAAAGAACAAATTTTGCTCTGCCAATGAGTAAATACAATAACGGATACGCGGCAACGGATTTGTTGCGTAACCGGTCGTTGGCAGTTTTCTCACGTCTGAACTTGTAAATAAACTGTTTGGCATTCCTTGGCTAATGTTTGTGATATTTTCCTCTAAGTATGTATGTATGTTCGACAACAGCTTGGATGAGTAAAGAATTTCTGCCTACCACCTCTTCCGCTAGTTATAATCCCAGTTGGTTAGAAGCGGTTTATTCATCTAAGCAGGTATTTTACATACGAAGAGGGGAAAATCTTTAAGCCAGTAGTATAGAAATGTATGTGCCCGAGCCATTAAAATTGTCAAATTTGGGTAATAAAAATCGAAATTTTGTAATTTATGGGCTAAAATTTACATATTAAGGTAATTACTGTCGTGAAGTGACGAGGGTTATGGATGTTTTGTACATAGTTTGTTGTCGGCCCGTCGATGTGTTTTTGTTTTAAATTTATGGCTTGATATCCGTTCGTCGATATGCATAGTTAATTATGTAGGCGTCGGTCCGTCGATGTGTTTTTGTTTTAATTTTATGGTTTGATAACCGTCCGTCGATGTGCATAGTTAATTATGTAGGCACGCCCTTGTACGTTTGTACGAAGTATGTTTTTTTTGGTTTGTTAAGCGGTTGCAGCAGTTTTATGATTTTAGATTGTGTGTGAGTGTAGGCATAGTTTAGTTTTTTTGTAATATTCTGTTGTTTGTATGTAGTATGTTTTTCCGTTTGCTAAGCGGTTGCGGAAGGGTATTTGAGAAAAAAATTATGTGGGAATCTATGAATGTTTTTTGTGTTTGGTTTTATTTAGTTTAATTTTTATTTATTTTTTTACTATGTTTAAAGAGTAAAATGGTTTGTGAGATAAACATGGTTTGATATCCGTCCGTCGATGTACATAGTTAATTATGTAGGTACGAAGGATTGTATAGGTCTGTAGGTTTCTTGTTTTAATTTTAATTTTGAATTGAATGTGTTTTTGGTTTGTTAAGCGGTTGCAGCATGATTTTAGAGTGTAAGTGCATGTGTGCATAGATAAATTGTTGCTTTGTTTTTTTTATATTCTCTGTAGCTGGTGGTCATGGAAGTTTTAATTTAGAAAGAAATTATGTATGTATCTATGAATGTTTTTGGTTGTTGGTTTTATTTAGTTTGATTTTTCTATTTCCTATTTTAAAAGAGTTTGAGGAGATGAATAAAATATGTAATTTATGGGCAATGAACTTATTTGAAGGTTGGAGAAATTGAAGTGTAAAGATATTTAGGATTGTCAAGGAAAATTAGAGATGCGTGGTCATGGTAGCCAACATTATGTTCGTGCGTGTGGATTTGTGTATGTTTTAACAATAACTTGAGCAATGACAGATGGGCAAGTAGTCGTATATGTAAATATATAGAAAAAGCGAGTGTGTAATGGCGAGTTCACATCTGGCATTACTTTTTTTGTTTGTTATATTCGTTTTAGCTGTGGGCATAAAAGGGTAGTTTAGAAAGTAATTATGTATGCTGGTGAAATATCAATGTTTTGTTTTTGTTGTTGTTTGATTTTAATTTTTTTATGTGTAAAGAGTTTGAAGAAATGAATATAATATACAAATTATTCTTGTTGTATTAATTTAATATTTTCACTTAATTTGTAAATAAATTGAAGTTTGTGATGTTGAGGATTGTCAAAGGCTGGTTGTTATTTTCACTGCTTGCTGACATTTGTCTATGTCTATTGACTTTTACATTATGCATATAACTTACTCGTAATTCGTATAACTTGACAAGTTTTCTAATCTAGCAGCAATACATTGGTAATCCAAATACTGACCAACACCAAACACTACAACATCACCCTCAACAACAACAACAATAGCAAGGTTCACATGATTTTGGTAGTACCTCAACAACTAATATCAACATTGATGGCTAGTGTATGAAAAATTTTTTTCTTTTTTTTTTAATACGTGTATTTATTTATTGTATCTTCAAATATGAACTAACAAGTAATCAAATCTTAAAGCTAAATTATAATTATTAGGCCCGACCAGTGTTAAACATAAGCTTAGTGACAGTTATAAATAATACATAAGTAATGATAATCAAAAAGGAAAAATAAATGTATATTTTTTAAGCATGTTTTTTATTTATTGTATCTTCATATATGAACTAACAATGAGTATTCAAATCTTAAATCTAAAATATAATTAATAGGCCCGACCAATGTCAGACATAACTAAGTGATAGTTGTAAATAATACATAAGTAGTGATAAGCAAGAAAAAAAAATTTCAAGCAACTTCATTCGGAGTGTTTAGTATTAGAGCCCTTGTGTCTCTCTTTTTTAAGCGGATGTGTCCAGTAAAGTTCAAAATATTACGAACAAGCGGATTAGGATGTGATTCGAGTTTTGTTAAATATTTGCCTGCGTATCTTGCAATTGCTGTATTCGATTTCCTGTTGATTTCTGCAAGTTCACCAAATCAAAGTCCAAACTCATTCGAAAGGTATTTCCAAACATTACACAATACTACAGAAATCATAATTGGTTGAGCGAACGTGCTATATTGGCTGTGAAAAATGTTGATGTTGACGAATTAAATTGTAAGATTCAAAGTGAAATCGCTGGTGAATTAAAGACGTACAAATTCTGCTATCCAATCTAATTTTTAAACTCTTTGAAATTACCCTGATTACCGCCTCATAATCTCCGACTAAAAGTTGGATCGGTAATCATAATGATACGAAATATAAACCAACCACGTCTATGTAATGGCACCCGACTTACGGTAAAAAGTCTGATGAATAACGTCATAGAAGCAACAATACTTAAGGGAAAGTATAAAGGCGAAAATGTTGTGATACCTCAGATCCCAATGATTCCTACCGACATCCCATTCGATTTCAAACGCTTGCGGTTTCCAGTAAGGCTCGCATATGCAATGAAAATCAATAAATCTCAAGGGCAGTCACTGCGTGTTTGCGGCATTAACCACGAAAATGCATGCTTCTCGCATGGTCAATTATATGTCGCCTATTCCCGCGTCCTTATCAATTTTTTGACTATGCGCCAGACAACCAAACAAAAAATATCGTATATCAGAAAGCATTACAATGAACAAAATTATGATATCTTAGCAAAGCATCGATTGCTTTAATAAGTTTTATTTGTTTTTTTACTGGTTACCTGAATATTGATATATCAACTAAAATGTTAATAGAATAATATAAGATTCACAGCATATATATATGTACATACATATAGATTTTCAAATCAAATATAAACCAAGCATACCCCAAGCCTACATCTACATAAATAAAATTTTAATTTAAAAATAATTTTTTCCCCTTTTTTTAACTGGTTTTAAAATCGAATGCAAACATTTTTTCTAATTTGGACAGGACAGCGTCTGTCGGGTCAGCTAGTAAATAATAAATGGGTTCTTATTTTCAGAAGTTTCCTTTCAATATGTTCGACCTTTTTGATCACAATCGAAACAATATATGTATAGATGTGTATATTGAATACCACGGACCTGTTTCTCAAAACTTACAAGTGCTGGAATACAAGTAAAACAATTGCTTGCATTTCAAAACTTGTAAGTTTTGAGATACATGCCCCAGCAGTTGAAAACCTTTATTAAACCCCTTTCAATATTACCTTTATTTGAAGGCCATGGGTGTGTTCGCAAATGCATCACCGTGCTGCATCATACGTTCAAACTTTTATTTAAAATTTTAAAAGAGTTCGCTGATAATCAGTTTTAGTAGTAATCATGTTTGTACACCATATTTAACATTTAATTGTTATCTACTTCAGTGAATGAGTTTAAGACATTTAAATTTCCATTTGCAGCACCTTGATGCACTTACGAACAGAGATCTCTTTACAGCTATTATCTGAAAGGCCATTTAACAGCCCTTCTATGGAATGCCTTTTAACAGCCATTCTCTGAAAGGCCTTTTAGAATACTGCAAAACTTTGGCTATCGCACTATAGATGCAATGTGGATGCAATTCCTGACGATGCGAGTGCGAGTACAAAATCATTCTGGGAGCATACTGTTGCCAAAATTAACGCGACTAAAAAAATTTTCCCAGTTCCACCGGGAGCATCTAGAAAAAAAATCCCTCCAGCTTCATCTTTCATGTCGTACGCATATTTTTATTGTCGATTCAACAGTGGAACATTTGTTTGAACTGATTCCCTTAAGACATTGCAATCGTACTGTTTTTCGCGTTGCAACTCTTGATTAAATGCATCGTTCATCGGACAATTGGCAGCTATCATAACTAACTCAGATAATGCCTTTTTCGACATCATCAAGCACATATCCTCAATTAATATCAAAGCCTCGTTGTAAATTTTCTCGTTCAGTTGTAAATTGGGATTTGATGTTCTATTACGCATTTGATGGAGAATATCATCACACATTGCATCTTTGAATTTGCTCCACAAGTCAGTTGGTGTGGATGGGAAGCATGTTGAAATAATTATGGAAAACAATGTTCGTATTTGGTAAGCATTTGATGAAATTACAGCATCTCCGAGTGCGTATTCCCAATGAATGTCATTCTCTAACAATCCCAGGCATTAACTCGCTTCTTTTTACGTGTCACACAACTCACCGTTTATAGTTTGCATATCTTGGAATGATGCCTATCCACGAGCGTTGATTAATAGCAAACGCAAATAAAAACAATCATCATTTCTTGGATGGACTGTGTAAATCCGACCTAATGCGCCAGTGGAGAATAAATTGGGTGTACCTGGAACTGCATTTCCAGTTGTCGATCAGCTCGTTCAAATGCATTGTTTTCAGTAAAGTACACTCTTTGACCATTTTCCAGATGTACGGCTAAATGCACAACAGTTGGATGCCTTTCATGAATGGCAAAAGAAAAAATACGCCAAATTGCTTCATTATTAGAATTCTCCGCAATGACTCCAATCACAGCCATATCACTGCCTTTAGTCACATGTTTGCAGATATATTTCATGGATTTTACAGAATGGCAGGATTTGACGTTGATATGTGCCTTGAATATCTTGGAGAGTAGTGGGAATTACGGAACTAGCCAACGGTTATCAATTTGAATGTCCTGGTGATTTACTTTCATAATTGTTGTTCTTCCATTGTCTGCAGTTGATCAACGACAAAACAATGGATAACCGTCATTTCCGGTAATTGTTTCTGATATTAATGGCCGTGGCAATTGCTTCGAACATTTTGCCGTCAACCATGCATGGGGAGTTAATATTTAATGATCCACAGGGGCCATGAACCATGTTCTTAGTAACAACCTCATGCAAGCCTGGATCTTCTATTTCATCAGAATTTTCAGCTGATATCACATTATCGATTTCGTTTGGTCTTATTTTCTCAATCAACCAAATGAGGATATGTGCGTGTGGCAATCCGCCTTTCTGCATTTCCACAGAATACATCCAGCAACGCGTCCGCCGAGCATGCGATACTTCACAATGTAATCCATTAGTGATTTTAATTTTTGTTTGAAGACTCTCGCAGTGATATTATGGCGATCGATAAGTGATTGAGCAGAGAATAATTCTTGGCAAATTTCTACCCACTGCGGATTGCAAGTGAAAGTTATGAATAAATGTGGTGTGTCGTAGTGACGAACCTACGACATGGTATGTATTTCCATCTTTATTTAAGACATCTCGTAGGTGTATGTACTCGTCAGAATGTAGTTTTTTTTGGTTCAACCTGATGAATGTCAGTAGTTCTGTTTAAATTTTTACGTACATATCGACTGCATACTGGTGGAAAAGACGACGACATTTCAAGATGTGATTATCCTTATTTTCGCAAACCATCAGCCCATATGAATAATAGTTCATTGAACTCACTTTTTTGTTTGTTTAAGCACCTGTAAATTTGTTAGTAAAATGATAAATCGTACATTTATTACATTAATCTTATACAGAGATTAACGTATTACTATATATAGTATTAACCTATTAGCAGATTTATCATTTTAATATAGAAATTATAATCGTCTTCACCTTGCCAAAAAATTATGGGATATTGCAACGCATCATACGGAACTGTTGTATGCACAATGATGATCTACTTCTTGTGTTACATTGCACATGAAGTAAATCTGTAGAAATTTATAGTCAACACCCGGAAGTGGTAAAAGTAAACCTGTTCGATGATATATTTGGCCTTGAATCTATAATGTTTTATATACATAGCCGAAATGAAATGGTGGAAGTGATTGAACTTTATTTACCTTAAAAGTTGGAATGAAATTATCCTGAATCGTATTTGTTGCCCCAAATGAAGTCATTTGTAAACAATTGTTATAGTTCTGGATTTGTTTAAGGAAATTTTTGGAATGAGGGTTTGTTCCAGAAACTAATGAACGCAATGGCTCTGGTGGTGGAATCAAGGGTGTCAGTTTCATATTACCACTCGCGCAACACAATCCAGGAGATGCATTTGCATATTTCAATGCCTACAATATGGGCAAACAACGGTCATCGAACCAATAGCAACGGTATAATCTGCATTGTAATCCATTGTCCTGTTGTAATGGAATGCAGCTCGAAGAGTATTCAATGTAGTATTTGTTTCTCTTCTTGCACGAATATTTGAATTTATTATCCCTCGAATGAATTTGACCGTACGAATGTTCTCACTCGAAACACATCTACTTCGTTCGCATATTCTCTTTCATCTTGTGTAAGTGAAGAACGTGTTCGCTCAATTCTATTACCAGTGATGCCAACAATTCAAAGGCAAAACGAGCCAACTGAGTAGCCAATAAGGGCTAAAAAGAGCTAAATTTAAAAACTCAAGATTTTTCCGTTTTAAATCTATGAATGTACATATTTATTATTCAATTTGCACTTCAATAATAATTTAAAATAAAATCATTTCACAGCAATTAATGCAAATATTTATCTGCATTAACAATATAACCATACACAATTACAAATACTTGTATATACGTTAAGTTACAAAATAAGAACAATCATTTTCAAAAAGAGTTAGCTTTAGAAGGATCTTTTGTTGGTTAAATCCATTTTTTTAAACGCGGGATTTGATTTCCCAGCTTTCCTATATTTTTGGCAGTAAGAATCCATTTCAATAATTTGTGGAAAATTTTCTATTTACTCAGAAACGAACACTTTATAATAAAAACGGGGTTTTACAATTTGAAATAACTAAATACATAAATATACTTATGTATTTTACATAATTGCGAAAAAAAGTATCTGCATTTGCAAAAACATAGTCGCCAAAAATGTAAATGCTCAAAGCAGAAACAATAGGGTTAAATCGGGAAAATTTACTATAAGATCCAAAAAGTGCCAAACGTTCCGTTTCCACAATTGAAAAGAGCTTTGTTATCTCTTTTTATTAAAAAAAGAGCTAAAGCGAAAAATTTCCAGTTAGAAGCAATCAAAAAGAGCTAAATTTAGCTCTAAAATAGCTAAGTTGGCATCGCTGTCCATTACGCTCTTCTAGTTGCTCTGCTGTTTGATTAGATCGAAATGGGTTTGAAGCGTTGCGATTTCGGCGCCCTAAATTGGTCCTTCTTATCGACGGCATTACAATTCTCACAATTTAATCAGTTTTCTCTTACCTTTTAATCGTTTAGAGCTTAAGAAACTAAAATCAATAGTGGCTTCATTTATAGATTTGTTGGAGATAAAACGATTTAATTTATTTCTAGTCATAAATCGATTGCAATTTACTTACATTACAGAAACGTATCACTTTTAAGGAATTATTAAAATTTTATATAATTCACAATTTTTCTTATTTGTCACCTACCGATTAATTTTATCCGCAATTTGATGAAAAGAGGTCAATTAGCATTAAATGACAGAATATAAAAGGAAGATTGCGTCTGGTAGAAGTAACGGTAATTTTCTTAGCACATTTAGATAAGGAAGCAATACATAAAATACAATACAGCAATTCTTATAATTTATAGAATTCAATTTAAAAATTTCAATATCATAAGAATTTTCTTAAACTTACTGAAAGTTTCAATGGGTTTGCTTCGAATATTTAAAAGAGAAATTAGCCAAATCAGTGCAACTGTTTTCCGATTTTAGATATATAGAAAACTTAAACTAGATTACTACGAATATTCGAAAGAAGAATTAGGCAAATCGATGGAGCCGTTTTCTGATTTTAGGTAAAGCGAAAAAATGGGAGTGAAAGTGGGCGAGGCGAATTTTTCTTTCAATGAAAACTTAAAATGGATTACTGTGAATATTTGGAAGAAGAATTAGTCAAATCGATGGAGCCATTTTCTGATTTTAGATAAATCAAAAAAAGTGGGCGTGGAAGTGTGCGAGGCAAATTTTTCTTTCGATGAAAACTTAAAATGGATTACTACGAAAATTCGAAAGAAGAATTGGGCAAATCAATGGAGCTGTTTTCTGAACTTAGGTAAATCAAAAAAATGGGCCTGAAAGTGGGCGGGGCAAAATTTTGTTTCCGTAAAAACCTAAGTTGGCCCATGGCGATCATTAGAAAGGAAAAATTTTAGAAATCGGTCCAGCCTTTATCAACTGATGCAATTACCAACGAACAACATTGATTTTTATTTATATATTAAACATATTGATTTATAAAATTAGTGATGAGCTTGTCCACTCGCCGCTTTAGGAATTTGGATGAGCATGCCCATGACATACTTAGTTCGCAAAAAAATTTTAAGGATTCCGTACACCAAAGGTAAAAAAGAAACCCTATTGTTTTCGCTACGCTGTCCGTCTGTCCGTCATACGCACGCTATTTTCTCAGGAACCGTAAGAGCTACGGACCTGAAATTTGGACAGAGTATGTAGAACCTTGGCCGCTACAACAAAAAATATAAGAGAGTTAAAAATTAAAGGGTGTTAATTTTTGTAAAATTAGTGTATTTTTATATAGAAAAAATTTAAATTAAAGGCTGGTCCATCAGTTAATGCAATTTTGGCTATGAAATATTGACAGCTTGCTACATCTTGGAAACCGTAGGAGGTAAACTCATGAAAAAACCAAAAAATTACCGCCATAAAATTTAAAAAAAAAAATCCCCAAAACGAAAAAAATCGCAAAAATTAAAAAAAATTCTAACGCTAAAAAAATGCCAAAATGAAAAAAACGCAAAAAACCGAAAAAATCGCCAAAACGTGAAAAATGCGCCAAAACTAAAATAATTAAATTAATTAATTAATTATAAAAAAATCACCAAAATGAAAAAAAATTTTACTAACGCACTGAATAGCTGTTGTTGTTATTTTCATTTATTTTCATTATATACTTTTACAATTTGAGCTGAAAAAAAGTCAGCCAATGTAGTAAAGTAGGAAAATAAAAAAAGTGTTGATTATTGAGTTCTTGTTTCAACTTTGTTATTTGTTTAGCTTCTCATTTGTTTAAATGAATGTTTATAACATAATAACTCTAGTTTTTCTAAGAAACTTTGGGTAAAGGTTCCCTGATGATCTGTATTAGCAACAGGGAAATGTGCATAGGATCCAGCTAAACCCCTCAATAATCAATTTCAATGTGTTTTTAATAAAAAATTATTTGACTGAATAAGCAAAATAATAATTTGGGATTATTAGTGCGTAAATAAATGTTAAACTTAAATTGTAACAATTCCGAATAAAAAACACTAATTATTAGTGTTGTGTCATAGTGTCCGTATCTCTGAAAAACTTTTGATACGTTTTTAACCTTTTTTCCGTGATCCAATCGAGCTGGGTTTTTGCAGGCAGACTCGTGAAAATGTCTGTATCATGTCAAATTTTAAAAAAAATAGATTTTTATCAATTCTCAGATTTTTTTTTAAATTTTTGTTCTAATTTTTCAGGATAGCTTGAAGGGATTCCAAATTTTTACAATTTTATATTACATTTACATGAAAATCGCCGATACACTAGTATTTTTATTTTTTCTCCCCTTTCCGAAAAAGTATATTTGGTTCATAGGACAGAATGTGTGTAACCCGGTGTAATCAGTGTTTTAACTAAAAATCAATTAATTTGCTTTTTTTTAAATATATTGGCAACACTGTACTATATATTTGTCAATTGTATCCTAGTTCTGCTAAACAACGACTATTAATGCAAAAAGTACTCGTATCTGTAATAGTTTTTTGTCCATTTTTAGAAAAATATTTTTTTTTTAAATAAAAAATGTGTTCCAACTCGTACGTAATTAATTAATTAATTAAAATAACAAGAGTTTACAATGAATCTTTGTTAAAAGTGCTTTTTATATGATAATTTTATTGCACATTAAGAAGCACTAGAATAACAAGTTTTATTTTATTTGTTGTTAGTTACATCATTATTTTTTGTTTACACATTGAGAAAAGTCGAAATTGGAATGGAAAGCTGATCGCTCCTTCTCCTGTGAATATTTATTTGGGCTCCATTTGAAATTTCGGCACTTGTTTCTATAAAAATACCATTTCATTTTCTTCTAAATAGCATTCACATGTAAATATCTACGTGCATAATTACACACATACATACATACATACATACATACATACATACATACAGGCAAACTAAAAATGTAAACAAACACGAAGCAAAAATACAATACAATATCTTAAGTTTAAAATTTGTAAACGCACTAATAATCCCAAAATTATATTTTACTTGTTCAGTAAAATATTTTTTAATAAAATACATTGAAATTGATTATTGAGGGGTTTAGCTGGATCCTATGCGCATTTCACTGTTGCTAATGCAGATCATCAGGGAACCTTTACCCAAAGTTTCTTAGAACAACTAGAGTTATTATGTTATAAACTTTCATTTAAATAAATGAGAAGCTCAACAACAAATAAAAAATTTGAAACAAGAACTCAATAATCAACATGTTTTTTATTTTCTTACTTTACCATTACTACACTGGCTGACTTTTTTTCAGCATCAAATTGTAGATATAAAGAGTATGTAAAAAGAAAATAAATGTAAATAACAACAACAGCTATTCAAGATAGAGTGTTGCCACACAAGTATTTTTTGACGGGGTGCGGTCAAATTAATAATTAGTGTTTTTATGGGAATTTTTACAATTTAAGTTTAAAATTTGTAAACGCACTAATAATCCCAAAATTATATTTTACTTGTTCAGTAAAATATTTTTTAATAAAATACATTGAAATTGATTATTGAGGGGTTTAGCTGGATCCTATGCGCATTTCACTGTTGCTAATGCAGATCATCAGGGAACCTTTACCCAAAGTTTCTTAGAGCAACTAGAGTTATTATGTTATAAACTTTCATTTAAATAAATGAGAAGCTCAACAGCAAATAACAAAGTTGAAACAAGAACTCAATAATCAACATGTTTTTTATTTTCTTACTTTACCATTACTACACTGGCTGACTTTTTTTCAGCATCAAATTGTAGATATAAAGAGTATGTAAAAAGAAAATAAATGTAAATAACAACAACAGCTATTCAAGATAGAGTGTTGCCACACAAGTATTTTTGACGGGGTGCAGTCAAATTAATAATTAGTGTTTTTATGGGAATTTTTACAATTTAAGTTTAAAATTTGTAAACGCACTAATAATCCCAAAATTATATTTTACTTGTTCAGTAAAATATTTTTTAATAAAATACATTGAAATTGATTATTGAGGGGTTTAGCTGGATCCTATGCGCATTTCACTGTTGCTAATGCAGATCATCAGGGAACCTTTACCCAAAGTTTCTTAGAACAACTAGAGTTATTATGTTATAAACTTTCATTTAAATAAATGAGAAGCTCAACAACAAATAACAAAGTTGAAACAAGAACTCAATAATCAACATGTTTTTTATTTTCTTACTTTACCATTAGGTTAAGATTATATTTAAATAATAATTGTCTGAATGTAAAATAAGTACCCATTGTAATTTAGTTTTTATATTCTCGTTAGTTTTTGTTTGTTAAATAAATTATGATTTAAGTGTCTGAAAGAAAATCAGTATGGCAGAGTGATTCAGTAAAGTTTTGGTGATAATGGACTGGTAAGTGGAAGGAAACGGTCGAGTGGATGCGAGGGTTATGGTCAATATTTTTTTTTGGTACCTACCATAACAAGGTTGGGCGTGCAAATAGGGGAAATGTCATCTTTCTCTATGTAAAAAAATGTGTTTGTGATATGCAGTGTTTTTAGTCTGTCAGTTTTGTTTGATTTGTTTGTTACATTAAATGTTCTGCTTGGAGCTGTTAATCCCTGGCGAGAAGGGTTGGAACCTATCTGAGAACTGAGAGCTGACTGGGAACCTCGTCAGGTGATTGCATAGGAGAAACAAACACAGCTCGCAACAGAAATGACGTTATCTTAAAATTGGTTTAAACATGGTGGCTGTAAATTTTAAGATTTGCTAATTTACGCAAGCTTTAAAAAAAGGGTTTTAAGCTAAAAATCTACTATGAATACAATTTTAGCGAATATTGCTTAAACAACTTGTGAAATACTGTTTAAACATTTTATGAATACGGCTGAAATAGTCTAGCATTACCATTAGAAAAAATAACTTTCACGTTCTCCCGTCGGTATTAGGGAAAGCCAAGAAATATTTTCAATAAAACCATGTTATTGAATAAAATTTTTAATTTCAATAATATTTGTCATTAACTTGAATATTGTTTTAATTAATTCGACGCATTTTAAAATATCATTTAATTTCATTTGTTTGAGCTGGTATTTTCCTTGCTTGTTGGTTGACTCAACGTGATCATGTGCTGATGTGGTTGTTTTTATTGCTCGTTTCGTAGACGTATGAGTTCGGACAAGAAGCCGAAGAACGTCGTGGCTGGTTTTTTTACTCAACAAATTTATTTTTAGATTAGAAGAAACAAAAGAAAACATTTTTTGTAAATTTTTTTACAAACACAAAAATTATTTTAAAACAGCAGTTAAATTGAAAGAAAAATTGAATGAAACGTTGAAAGGAAAATTGAAGTCCACCTGGTATTCAATTCCCAAATGTATGAGTGTGGTAGTAAAAAATTGTGAATGTATTGAACTTTGAAACAAAAATGTATTCAAAAATTTAACGTGTGGCCACCAAGTTAGCTGAAATGTTAGTATGTTAGGGCGAGTTTACATCTGTGTGCCAAATGCGTAAAAAAAGCGTAACCAACTAATTACTAATGAAAAACAGTTTAATACATAATTAATAGACAATTTTATAGAATCCAAAATGATTGCAAACTATTGAAATTAATAAATACACTGAGAGGAAACTCTTCATTCACACAATGAAATTCTTCATTGTATTAATGAAATTTTTCATTAAAAGTCAGCTAATAAAGCCCTTCATTGGATCAATGAGGAATGTGTCATTGTATTTATGAAGTTAATTTTGGCGGCTATGTCATAAATAGAATGAAACTATTTCATTAGTTCAATGAAACTTTTTCATAAATATAATGAAGTTTTTACATACTATTAATGAACTTTATTCATTAATATAAAGAAAATTTCATTAAAGTAATGATGAGATTTTTATAAATATAATGAAATATGTATAAGAAGTAAATAATGAAAATTTTCTTTTAAGAACATGAAATCACATCCCTTCCAAACCACCTACTTAATAAAAAATATATAGCTTTCTTTTATTTTATTTAATATATACAAGTACATATGTATGTACTTAATACATATATATATGTTTGTATATATTAAAGTAAAAAATTTAAAGTTTAAGGAACTCATCATTAGAGTACAGCCCAAATAATGTTTTAAGTAAGCCGAAAAACTCACATGTTTATAGTAAAACTCTTGTTGAGAGTTACAATAACAAACATAAGTTTAAAAGAATCAAACAAAAATCTTAACAAAACAAGCATCTTTATTGGATGTTTGGCACAACATTTTTGGGTTTGTATAGTGGTGAGTCACGTGAATGAATAAAAAAAGAGAAAGAGAATGAAGAATATTACATTGTATAAATGAAATGATTTCATAGCATTTATGACGACCATACTGCTTTGAAATTAAAAGGGATTTTTAACAAAATTACTCTTAATTTATTTCTGTTTCAAAATTGTATACTATAAGTAGATAAAATTTGTGGAACTTACTTATATTTGCCCCAAATTTTCTAAAAAGAAAATTCGTTTAAACAATGTAACAATTTTCATTAATACAATGAACTATGAAGAACACATGGAGAGCAGAGAGTGGAAGATTTCATGTATACAATACAATTGTTCATTGTATTAATGAAAAGTTTCATTAATATAATGTAGAACATTTAATGAAACTGTTTCATTCTCTGAATGAATGATTTTCCTTTCAGTGTACATGTCTGAATCAAACAGATTTTCATTAATAATTAGTTGGTTACGTTTTTTTGGGCAAATGACACACAAGAAATGCCAGATGTAAACTCAGCCTTAGTTTATTAGTCAAGAGATTGTCGGTTTGACTCATCCCAAACACACTCAGTTTTAATAGCAGCCAAGCAAAAGCAAACAAAAAGGGGTTGAAAAAGGTGACATTCATCCACACACACAATAACAATTATCACTGAAAATAAAATTTCAGTCAAGAACTTTTTTCTTTGATTCATTGAATTTCTTTATTGACAAAATTAAAAATTTTTGATAAGATATTTTATTAATTCAAATATTTAAAATATTGAAAAAAAAATATTTTATTCTTTTACAATTTTTGTTATTGATACAGCTGATTTCTTTATCAAAGGAAATTCGAAAATTAAAATGATTGAATACCGGGATTTTTTTTATCAAAAATAAAACTTGTTTTTTTCTGTGCACACATAAAAACCTCCAAACCATGAACTCCCTTTACCCACATTCAGACGGACAGACAAAAACTTAATGTAAACAAAAAACTCGTAATGTAAACAAAATTACACAAATTTCCAAGAACTTTAAAATGTCAAATTTTAATTAGCCAAATTTCACAATTTCAACCCAAATGTAGCAATTTTAACAATTTCAACCCAAAACTTTACAATTTTAATGGGGATGTAACGGTATTTTACTACTACCTTCAACAAGCTGTCATTTACCCTTATTTTTTAACTAAATAATTAAGTACGTTATTAGCTAATTTTTATTTAAGATTACGTTGTAATTAAATACGATTTCATTTTTAAGTGCACACAAAAAGTAATATGAATGATTTTGTAATATTAATTAAAATATTTGTAGTATCAATTAAAAAATTAATTAAATTTTCACCTATAAACAATTTGATAATATCAATTAAGTTTTTCCACTCAAATTAATTAATACAATTACAAATTTAATTAATGCAATTAAATTCCTAATTGAAAATATTAATTGGTGAACACTTTTTCCTGTGTGGTTAATTAAAGTTTAAAGTACGGCAGCCCAATAAGCACAAAAGTTAGGTTATCAACATGCAGAAAATTAAAATTTCATAAAAACACAGTTTGTCAAACCAAATGGGCACGAGAATGCATTTTTCTAATTATTTATTCCATGATATGAAACTATGAATTGTATGTCTTATATATTTATGAAAATTAAACGAAATTTTTTCTAATACGACTACATGATGTTCATTTGGATGTTTTCAATAAACGCACACACGCTTAGAAACATATGGTGCGCTCATAAAATTTAAATAATATTTAATTACACACGGGTGGGCATTTAATTATTATTTAATTATGCACACAAAAACACAATTTCGTATTCAATTATAATAAAAAAATAGTTACAATTTGATTAACAACTTGAAAAATGGGCATTAGTTTGTGTTTGGCAGCCGTTGATAATAGACAAGCTACCTCGCCTTTTGAAAAGAAAATGAAAAAAAGTGAATTTCGTGTGCTCATTAAGCCATTTTCTGATTTTAGGTAAATCGACAAAAATGGGCGTGGAAGTACGCGATGCAAATTTTTCTTTCAATGAAAACTTAAAATGGATTACTACGAATATTTGGAAGAAGAATTAGTCAAATCGATGGAGCCATTTTCTGATTTTAGGTAAATCAAAAAAAGTGGGCGTGGAAGTGTGCGAGGCAAATTTTTCTTTCGATGAAAACTTAAAATGGATTACTACGAAAATTCGAAAGAAGAATTAGGCAAATCGATGGAGCTGTTTTCTGAATTTATGTAAATAAAAAAAATGGGCGTGAAAGTGGGCGGGGCAAAATTTTGTTTCCGTAAAAACCTAAGTTGGCCCATAGCGATCATTAGAAAGGAAAAATTTTAGAAATCGATCCAGCCTTTCTCAACTGATGCAATTACCAACGAACAACATTGATTTTTATTTATATATTAAACATATTGATTTATAAAATTAGTGATGAGCTTGTCCACTCGCCGCTTTAGCAATTTGGATGAGCATGCCCATGACATACTTAGTTCGCACACCAAAGGTGAAAAGGAACCCTAGTTTTCGCTACGCTTTCCGTCTGTCCGTCATACGCACGCTATTTTCTTAGGAACCGTAAGAGCTACGGACCTGAAATTTAAACAGAGTATGTAGAACCTTGGCCGCTACAACAACAAATATAAGAGAGTTAAAAATTAAAGGGTGTTTTTTTTGTAAAATTATTGTATTTTTATATAGAAAAAATTTAAATTAAAGGGTGGTCCATCAGTTAATGCAATTTTGGCTATGAAATATTGACAGCTTGCTACATCTTGGAAACCGTAGGAGGTAAACTCTTGAAAATTTAAAAAACGGTAAAAGTAAAAAAACCGAAAATTATAAAATCGCCAAACCAAAAAATTACCGCCATAAAATTTAAAAAAAATTCCCCAAAACGAAAAAAATCACCAAAATTCAAAAAAAATTCTAACGCTAAAAAAAATGCCAAAATGAAAAAAACGCAAAAAACCGAAAAAATCGCCAAAACGTGAAAAATGCGCCAAACTAAAATAATGGTTTTTACGAAAAAGAACCACAAAAATTAAAAAAATCACCAAAATGAAAATAATATTTATTAACACACTAACACACTGAATAGCTGTTGTTGTTATTTACATTTATTTTCATTACATACTTTTACAATTTGAGCTGAAAAAAAGTCAGCCAATGTAGTAAAGTAGGAAAATAAAAAAATGTTGATTATTGAGTTCTTGTTTCAACTTTGTTATTTGTTTAGCTTCTCATTTGTTTAAATGAATGTTTATAACATAATAACTCTAGTTGTTCTAAGAAACTTTGGGTAAAGGTTCCCTGATGATCTGTATTAGCAACAGTGAAATGCGCATAGGATCCAGCTAAACCCAATTTCAATGTGTTTTTAATAAAAAAGTATTTGACCGAATAAGTAAAATAATAATTTGGGATTATTAGTGCGTTAATTAATGTTAAACTGAAATTATAACAATTCCCAATAAAAAAAATAATGAAAAAATAACCAACTTGAAAAAACGGCAAAAACCGAAAAAAATCGCCAAAATGAGAAAAAATAGTGTCAAAACTAAAAAAGCGCCTAAATGAAAAAAGAAGCCAATATTAAAACACGCCAAAAACCCAAAAATTGGCATAACAAAAAAAATCGCCTAAATGAAAAAATCGTCAAAATTAAAAATAAATCGTTAAAACGAAAAAATTGCCAAAAATTAAGGAAAAAAACGCCAAAACGAGAAAAAAGTGTCAAAACTAAAAAGGGCAGAAAAACGCCAAAAAATCCCAAAACTTAAAAAAACGATTTGGGGCTGTCAATATATTATGTAGCGCTGTTTTCTTCGATTTTTGTCCCCCTCCTTCCCCCAGTAACAGATCGTAACAAAACTGTGAAACCCCCTCTGCCCGGGGAAAAAAAC
This sequence comes from Tachina fera, assembly GCA_905220375.1. NCBI lineage: Eukaryota > Metazoa > Arthropoda > Insecta > Diptera > Tachinidae > Tachina > Tachina fera. The sequence continues at coordinate 84,860,189 of LR999964.1, read as the reverse complement.
CTAACAAAAAGTTAAAAACAAATTATATACCTATAGTTTAAAAAATTTTTATTTAAAATTTTTTTATAATTCATTGTATTAAATTTGTTTTTTAGCACAGTGCGTATACAAAAACTAAATAAGTTTCCTCATGAAAGAACTCGAAATATTTGCAAAAATATTTTTTAAATTTCTTCCCAAGTGTCCTCGAACTCCAAAACATTTTGGTTTTATGGAGAGCTTATTCGTAAACTGTATGTATGAATTAGTGTTGCGTATACGAATTCCCTAACAGTTGGCCATTTCGAGATATGTACTACTATACTATCCAAAACGAAATTAGACTGGATTGGAAAATGAATGCCACACAAATATTAGTTTGTAATAATAATAAAAAAGAAAGTTGTTTCTATATTTTTTCTATCCGTTTTTATAAATAAATAATCTGCTATAGTAATCCTTATTGATGATTGAGCAGTATTTGAAATACCAAGATGAGAATTGGCATTATCCTCACGTCGCTTTCACTAGTGTCTATAAGTGAAGTCGTCGTGTATTTCAAAAATCTTGAAAATACCCCGTTTGGTCATCTGCAAATAAATCTAAAATGTGAGTGAAACTAAAAAAAATATATCTTGGATGATTAAAGGTTACCGTGCTGAAAAACATTTCATTATCTAAAAGACAACATTTTTTAACAAGTGCACTTAGCGGGAAGGCTTTAAACATACACATTTGTTGGGGTATTTCGAGAGATCTATTGACTCAAAATGATGTCCATTACGAAAGATATGTAATATTTCTTTTCCTAATTTTTGTGCCTTCTACAACATTACATTTTCAATAGATAATATTTGCTCATTTAAAAAGGTATTCCTTAAAAATACCTTAAAATTAGAGGGTTACACAAACTAGTTCCTAGACACTGTTGTTTTCTTAATATTTTTTCTTGTTCGGTTGTATAAAAAATTAAAATAATATCATTATGAAAATACGCCTATGTATGCAAGTTTCCATTAACTTATCTCTTAGACTTATACATTGTAGCCTCAAGTTGACCAACAAAAATTTTAAAACTTGATAATTGGATATTGTCATGCACATGAGAATTGCCAGATATGTTTTCGTAAACTTCTGCAAATACCATTTCCTTCTATATATTTTGTGGATTTAATGTTAATATAAGTTGCAGTTTGATATGGAGATAAGTTTTATATAAAGATGTGAAATTGAGAACCATATAACCAGTTTGACTGCAATTTATTATAAAAATTTTTTATAATTTTCAAATGTTATTTAACAACCATTAAATTTTTGGATAGTTTTCATAAACTTTAATGTACGTGGATAGGAGTATGAAGTTATTTTCCATACACATTTTAACTGTAAATGTTTATAAATTTCACATGCTAAAAATTGGGTTTCGCGGATATCGTTTTAAGTATTCGAATTCATGATTATCAAAAATTGACATTCGGAACGTATTGTATAAATACATACAATACTAGTGATGCACGAATATTCGTATTCGAATTGCCGAGTATTCGACCATTTTTAAATATTCGTATTCGCGAAATTCAGGGGAATACCCAAACCAAATTTAAATAAATGGCTAAAAATAATTTTTCATTAAATTTTTTATAGAATTTGTGCTTTTTACCATTTTCAAATGCTATTTAATCACGATGATTAAAATTTTGGGTAGGTTTTATTACTTTAAAGTACACCAATAAGAAGTTCTTTTTCATAAAAGTTTTTTCATATTTTATTTTGCAGGCGTAAACAGAAAACCAATTTTATGCCCATAAGTTTCACATTGAATATTCGTATTCGCGAATATCAAAGTCTAACATTCGTTACATCACTAATACATACATAATATATTTAGCTAACACGTATGATCAATTAGATAAATAAATGAGATAAACATACGTATTTTTGTACGAAATTAGTAATATTTTCTGTTACGTAACATTTTTAAAGATCCCCTCCCCCATCCACGTAACAAAACTCAAACCCCCCTCCACATAGAGCGTTGGTTAATATATGGACAGCCCCTAAAACAGAAAAAACCCAAAAACGAAAAAAAAAATTCCAAAACTATATTTTATATAGGCTAAAGTTCGTATGCTTTTTACTATTGTCTACCAAAAGCTGTATTTCTCGAAACTTATGGATTTTGGCATTATACATGATTAAAAATGAGTTTTTTAACTCTAGTCTTCTAGGAAACAGGCCCAGTTCACAGTGAATATCCAAATAATAACACTAGCAACAGTGTAACAGTTAAAAATAATAATGCAAAGCAAGAACCATAAAAATTCCAACAAAACTATAAAATAGTTTTATTTAATTAAAATAAAGTTGTGGTGTGTTTGAGTGTGTTCTTAATTTGAAAAAGGTTTCATTTAATTTGAAAATAGTTTCGTTATATTATAAAATGGAATCGTTTAATTTGAAAGATGTTTAATATAAACTGAAAATTATATAAATTCGATGTACACAGAAGAAAATATCATCAAAATGCAACCAGCAAAACAAATTGTTAATAGTTAATTTAAATTAAAATATATATTTAGTTAATATAAAAAATTAAGTTGTTGATATGACGAAAACAGAAATTTTTTTTCAATAAACTGAACTAACCAAATTTTGTGTTATACATGGCGCGAAAACTCAAAAAATTCATTGTTGATTCAACAAATTAAAATTTTTCTAGTCAATCAAATTACTCAACAAAACTATTTGTTAAATTATAACATAACGGAATATGCACATGTAGAAGAACTCGCATTTTGTGAGTATTCATTATTTGCTCATTTAATAACGATTTGCTCTGTAGCTGAGTGGTAAGTACGTCAGTCTATTAGTCAAGAGATTGCCGGTTCGACTCATCCAAACATCTTTAAAATTTACCAAAAAACAAAATTCTAAAAAAAAATATTAAAAAAATGCAAACAAAGAAACAACACATTAGAATTTGAAAAACAAATTCATTAAAAAAAATTATTTTTCTGTTAACAACTCAATTGTTAATAACACAATAATTTTAATTGGAAATAATTGAGTTGATTTTGTTTTCTTATGTTACAAATGTGTGTTTGTATTTACAAAAATCGTTGTAGGTGCCTTTTTAAATAATATTTTAATTGTATTCACAAATAAATTATTTGTATTTACAAATCTTTTTTTTCTGTGTAATGTTTTATTAAAACTCGTATAACCTCACTGTACAAAATCTTGCAAAAGTTAAATTTTAGTAATTTAATTTATTGCGCAGCAGTGCGCTTTTTTGAAGCACACACAAAAAAATCAAATTAAATTTAATTTAAAAATTTTTAATATTAATTAAAATTTTAATTCAATTTCCACCTATAAACGAATTGATAATATTGATTAAATTAATTAAATCAATTGAATTTTTTTTATTTTTTTTAATTATTACAATTAAATGGTTAATTAAATTTACAAAGTACTTTTAATTATTTTTTTTATTAATTAAATTATTTAAAAATTTAATTTGGTTTTAATAAAAATGTTTAATTAATTCATTAATTATTGGAATTAAAAACATAATCAAGATTTTTGGAAAATGTGACCTGTAGAAAAAATTTCTAAAAACAATTAAATGTATGTTAATATATTTTTTGGAGGTTTTGGTCTATAATTTAAGATATGTATATGTACATATATATTATTTGAATAAGTTTGCAAATATTATTGTGGTGGAAAAAGCTTGTGAGAATGCCAAAGTGTTGAAAACGTAATTAATTAAAAAATAAAACAACAGCAGCTTGAACACTTTGGATTTTTTTTCTTTTAATAAAATTTATGTACATACATCCATATATTTTAAAATTTTTTGAGCACTTCTCAAAAGCATTTAAAATAATAACATTTTGACATCATAAACTCGAAATGAAAAATATATAACGTAGGATGTTATTTCATAAAACCACAGAATACTGACGTATCTGGCACCCACTTTTCATTCACACAAGGAAATATTTTGCCATTTAAAATTAAGATTCTAAAATAAAAAAAAATAAGGGAAAAGCGAATGTGCCAATTCATTTGTATGATTTAATACGACAACCAAACAACAAGTGTTATAATTTTATATGTTAAACACTTTGATTAACCAACTCAACTGTCACATTTTGACGAAAATCCTATTTATATTTCAAACAAACAAACAAACGTAAAGTAAACAAACTAATCCACGTACACATTACCAAACATAAAAACAATTTGAAATGTTTTGTAACAAACTAAAAAAAAGACCAAAATATAAAAACAAATCAAACAAAACTATTAAAAATAAACATTTGTTGTGGGCAACAACAACAAAAAAGCGGAAAGATTAAGCGGACGTAAAGAGGGAAGAAATAATCCACACACTGCGTGTTCGGAATAAAAAATATTTTCACAGACAAATTGACATGTTATGGAGTTACAATTTACAAGAGTTTAGTATGTATGTAATTGCATTTTTATTTTCTACATGTGTAATGCTGAGTACACATCTGAAATTTCTTGTGTTGTCATTTTTAAACCTTGTTTTATATTTCACACAACGAGAAAAAGCGGAAATGACAAACGTTGCCACTAGTACACACTATTACAACGTCACAAAAAACCATAATTCGTACTCGGCATAAGTTTGTGTATCGCTTCACTGAATTTAAACAAATCCAAAATGTGAAAAAAGCATCAACAGCAACAGCATTTGGGGTGTCAATGCAAAGTGAACATATGTACCGAAGGCGCTTATACAAAACAATAAAAAGAAAGACAAAATATGTATAATGCTAGACAAAACCTACAATAATCCTCTATTTTGTGACTAAACGATCTATTGGCTGACTGACTGATTGTCAGAGTGTTAAGCTGCTGTACCCTGCAGCATATCCGTTGCATCAATTTGTACAACTGTAACTTTTATATAGAAGCAGGAATATAAAAGCAAATTCAAACAACAAACGAGAAACTTCCGATTACAACTTCATTTGTGCTCACATATTTTATTTTTTATTTTTAAATAATTCCTCTTTTACTTGATATAAATACCCTATAGGAACTCAAACTCATTTGTAAGTACCTTCAAACTGGTTTTTTAATAACCACAACTGGTTGATTAAGTGATTTTTTTCCTTGTCGCCAACTTACAATTTTAACATAGGCCTGTCATAGGCGGCAGTCAATTGGCCATCTCTGCATGACTTTTAATTGACTACTAACTACTTATTTTTCAACTAATTTGTAGTTAATTAATATTATATAAAAAAAAGATATATGTGTGTATATTTATATTACAAATATATAAATACATATATGTGTATTTTTATATAAATCTATGTAAATATATAAATACATATACATATGTACATATACATACATATATATATATATAAAAATATTTATTATTATTTTATGCACTAAAAATAAAAATGCGAAACGCTCATAGAAAATATTATACATATTAAGTATTGAAATTATTTAGTTTTTTTCAACACAAACATTTGGCATTTCATTTTAATGCATGCTTCTTTTGATTTTTTTACTTTCTTTTCATTTACTAATTTTGGTTTTATTTATTTCTTATGTGTGCTTCTATTCAATATGTTTGGTTGATATCTGCATGAGATTTAAACCAATTTGTAGTCACTTGCAAAATAATTAATTTACTAATACCGACACACATACATATTTTTCTTTTATTTTTATATACATTTATTTATTTATTTTATCTTCAAATATGAACTAAGAATAAGTATTCAAATCTTAAATCTAAAATATACATACATATGTTAACATATTTTTGTTTGTATTTTAGTTTACATGTGTTTTTTAACCGTGAAAATAAAAAATTTCTGTTTTGATATAAATAATTTAAACGATTACGTACTCCTACTTAAGTTCATAAATATGTATGTGGCCTTAATTATGAAAGTGGTCTAAGTCATTTGCATTTTTTCTTCGAAATATCAAATAAATCTTTGCAAAACTTCAATAAGTATTCAAAATATATTAAATAAATTTAAATAAATCGAGACTAAAACAACTCTAAATTAAAATGATGCGTAATATAAAAATATTATTTTATTTGTTTAAATGTAATCTATTAAATATCTCGACCAGAAAAATATATGATTAGAGCACTTTCATTCCGTTTGTAATTCCCCAATACTAATAAGCGACACATAAAGAATATATATTCTGGATCCTTATGCAAAGGGAAGACGAACAAGTGATGTTCGTCTGTCTGTACGTGAAGTCCGTTTTCCGGAGCTCCCTGAAAAGTTAAAGACCTCGTTCTTAGACTGGTGTGTCAGCAATAGTCCGAAGATTTATGGCATTGAAAATCAGCTAAATCGAGTAGACAGTTTCAGAGCTGGAAAACTCAAACTCTATTTTGTCTTACAAAATAACTACCGAAAATTAGTTTTTATTATTTTTTATTACATAAACTTATTTTATACTTCAGTATGAATAAAATTAGTATAGTATATTAGTTCGAATAGCCTGCTTGTAGAACACGACTCGTCAATAAAAAACGCTAACATGTTAGCATTACTTAGTTTTGGGATTTTAGAACACAAGTGTTGACGATTTTGATCAAAAAACGTAACAGATGTCAGTTTATTTGCGTTTGTAGAACACGATTTGACTCACAATAAACGTCAAGGAGGGCGACTAAAAATTGTAGTCGTTTCAAACAAAAATTAAAAAAATAAACAAAACAGTAAAAAAGTTTAAATAAATAATAAATATAATTAAAATAATAGAATTTCGGACAAGAAAAAGGTAAGTAATCTTTCATATTAAGATTTTTCTTGTTTTTATTACTGAAATTTTTAGCATCAAAATAATAAGAGGACTGCAGCTTAGCCAATTGGTGGCAAAAAAGTAGCACATTTATTTTTGGAAATAGTGAAAAATACCTATGTATGTGAGTAAAAAAACCATAATTTTATCTAATATATGTATATTAATTTAAATTGTTTTAATCTCTTAGGAGAAACAAATGCATAAAAGGCTGTCCACCTGGGGCAAAACTGCCAACTGGCTGAAAAATTTTTTCAACCAATTTTGCAAACCACAATTTGTACCTACACATACCTATCTACAAAGAGGCCTTAAGTATAAGGATTTAGTGCGCAACAAGGGTTGGCGCGCTAGCAAACCCTTGTTGAATTAGAATATCGTATCGTCATATACATCGTATCGTCATATACATTCTGTAGAAATTGTGGTGTATCATTCCACAACAGCAACTGTAACCAACATCAAACAGGAAATGGCCAACAATGATGCAGAAGACCTGTTGCAGGCTACTTGGATCGAGAATCTTGAAAACGACGAAACTCAAGTTATATTTGATGATGACGAGCCCAAAGAACATCACATTTACAAGCAAAAGCAGCAAAAACAACAAGAACAACAAAAATTACAGCCGCAGCAACAAGACTATCATTCACCCTCACCAATTTTGACCATCAAATACAGTGTGAATTCCAGCAGTACCAGTTGCATAATTGCATTGAAGCCAAGATTTGTTCCATATGTAACTACTTGCAATTGCATCGAAGTAATATATTCAGACATTTGCTTATACAGCATAAAGTGATTAAAATTTTACAAAAAACACATACTTACATGCGGTTTTGGTTATGGCCACATCCTCAAATGTGCAGGCAAACACGCCAACTTACGCATCACCTGGTCCTACTACTAGACGTTGGAATACTCGAAACATGCCTGCTGCTCATTAGCCCAGAAACACATATGTACATCAATGATGACAATGGCATTGATGTGGTTTTCGGTACACAAAGATCAAAACAAATATTTTACAAATTTTTGTGTATTTAGCTCTTATCGTTTTCATGTCTTACCGTAATTTTACTATAAATGCTTTCCTTTGAACTAAAAAACCTTAATTTAATAATTTACTTTTACAAGTTTTTATTTGTGTTTAATGCAATATTTAACTATTTTTTGTGCATTTATATATGTATGTATTTACATACATACATTTATGCATGCACATCACTTACATACATGGAAATCATACTTTAGATTCTTACCTTTATACAAAAACATTTCTAGCACTGATCGCATTTGCATAGACTCGGTCTGTTTATGGATTTTCATATCTATATACATATCTCGAGGCAAAACTTTTATAACATTCGGTACATTGAAAGGGTCTTACACCCGTTATCATCTGTACCTGCATAACATTTACCGATGTACGATTAAAAACACTGCCTAATATTGATCAGCTGTTAATAAAGCAAAATATTAATTTTGTATTTGTTCCCAAAAAATAAACAATGGACTTATCAATAGCTGTGCATTTCTTGGAGTGCTCCGACGGCGTTGATGTCAATGAAGTTTGTTTAAATCGTAGAGAACTGCGAGACAGCCACAATGTTTTGGGGCTGCCAACGAGTCAGTAAGTTTAAACATTTACATACATAAATAAGAATACATATCGCACCGGTTCCTTTAAAGAGCATCAACTGAAAATTTTTAGATTTGCTTTTTAAAAGAAACCGATATACAGTGGCCATATCCTCCGTTGACAACTTGTTTGTCCTCTGGCGAACTCTGGATTATCCTCCATAAACTCCACAAGCTTCTGAAGTTGCTGCATTGTTGATTTCTTCAAACTATAATTGTTATTAATAAATTTATTATTTTTACATACGTACATATGTATGCATGTATAATAATAGTTACGTTTTGTTGTCCATTTTGATGCTTACAATTTTTTGTTTTTTTTTTCCTCTTATGAAGCTGCACTTGAACCAAAATTAAGTTAATTTAAAATTTTACAAATAAAAAAACTATTTGTTAATATATACATATATTTTTCACAAATATTTCTTGATTCAGATACTTTTGCACGAAATTATTGTCATTCGAACACAAAATAACTAGTGCCTGATATTGACATTTGTGTTCGCAATGTTGACAACCCGTTCGAAATAGACAAACGCTTTTTTGTATGAAAACACTTACGTTTTCATTCGCATTGTCGTTCGAGTCATCGTTCGCATACAACCAAGTTCGACAAACCCAAATCAGTTTTCTTTCGCTTAGATTGCGAAAGAAATTGTCTTTCGATATCGGCAAACAGGCTATAAATTTGTGATTTGACACTACCTAAATTTCACAATACGTAAGCTTCTATAATTATTGTACGTAAGTCCATGCGAACGAAAGTGAGTGATATAGGCAAACCAAAACTTGATTCGAATGTGAGTGACTAGCTTTCTTTCGCATGAGTTTTCTTTCGATATCGTCAAACTGGCTATTACTTTTTTATTTATGTATGTATGTATGTAGATGTCAGCTGTGCACAAGAATAGGGTTGCCTTTTTTTAATGTGAAAAAAATTTCATATGAAAAATATAAACTAAAATTATTTTTTAACACGTTGGCAACAGTACGATTTAGTACATATTTGACATAAGGGCGAGATAACGTAAGCTGCACGACAAAGTCGAGTCGCGTTATACAAACGCTTGCCATTACGTAGTCGTCCATGAAATGGCTCGCCGTGAGTCGCCCTTGTCGCGTTCTACAAACAGGCTATACTATAAAATAAATTTAAAAAAATAAAAAGACATTTCCAGGGTTGGAAAACTTGAATTTTTTTTGTTATACAAATGTAAATTACATAAACAAACTTATTTTTATAAAATAAACTTATTTAATAGTTCACTACGAATAAAATTGGTATTCAAAATAAAAAAAATAAAGAAAATAAAGAGACGTTTCCAGGGTTGGAAAACTTAAACTTTTTTCTTATACAAAAGTAACTTACAAAAACAAATTTTTTCCTTTTTTCTATAAATTAAACATATCTTATATTTAATGAAATTTATTTATTTGACATATTGTCAGAAGTGTAAATACCCAGCTGAACAAATATGTATGGAGCATATATGATATCCCATATATGGTTTGGATCCGAAAAATGAGGGTATATGGGCATATGTGATTATATATATTCATACATTTTCATACATGTATGAGTAAATTCCCTCCACAGTATGCAAAGTTCATATTCATACACTCTTGATTCACCAAAGCGCACTGCTGTGCAATAAATTAAATTACTAAAATTAAATTTTCTTAGACTTGAAAGAGAGGTTGTATTTAATGAAACATTTGTTTGGACAAATAATTCAAAACGAACTAAAAGTCATTTCATTCATCAAAAGGTGAATCAATTATTTAAAAAACCCATAAATCATATTCGTACATAACATTTAGCTTAAGAAATCAGATTAAAAACTAATGCAATTAATTATAAAAGAAAAAAATACGCCTTACAATAGTTTTCAATACAGTAATATGAACTTTGTTTCTTATCTAGAGAATTTTGTTATTTTCTATAAAATTAATGACTGGACTATCCTTTTGATTATTTGATATATTAAATGGGGCTAGAATGTATAAAATCATACAAGAAGGGTTTTTTGTAACAAAAAATTCTTCTTTTTGAAACGTTAAGGGTACGCATATAAACTTTGCATACCGTATGTATTTTCTAATGGATTTCCACTTCAGCAGTGATGGAATTCCAAGCTTTTTTGATTGCTAAAACTATCTTATGTTAGATATCATGTATGCATACATTCTTATATGGCTCCATATATAAAATCTTATATTTATATATGGATCCACATATGAAGAGCTTCATAATTAAATTTTCATGTATGAGCTCATATGTTATAACACATTTCATATATTAGTCCATATATTAGTTCATATATAATAGTTTTGCAATCATAATTCCATATATTTCCATACATGAATTCATACATATTCATATATAGTTATATACATTCATATATTAAAAATATATGGACCATATATAATTTTTTTAGCTGGGTACTACAATAATTGAAATTTATTTGCTGGTGGTTTGGCATGTCAATATAAGTATTTCATTGGCGCTTAAACCAAACATATTGAATAGAAGCACACATAAGAAATAAATAAAAACAAAATAAGTAAATGAAAAGAAAGTAAAAAATCAAAAGAAGCATGCCATAAAATGAAATGCCAAATGTTTGTGTTGAAAAAAAACTAAATAATATCAATACTTAATATGTATAATATTTTCTATGAGCGTTTCGCATTTTTATTTTTAGTGCATAAAATAATTATAAATATTTATAAAACAAAGACATTGATGTAAGAAATCAGAAAAATTCCAGTGTTGGAGAACTTAAATTTTTTGTGATATATGAAAGTAACTAGGTCTTATTATTATTTTTTCTTTTTCTTTATAAATTATATATATTTTACGTTTTGAAAAGAAAAGTTTGATGCAGAATACTATAAAAATAAAAACCACAGCTTCAGCGCTGGAAACTTTGAACTTTTTTCTGGATATTAAAGTAACTAATTAAAACTATATTTTGTCTTTTCTTTTCTTGTTCTATTAATATACTTTATATATATATATTTTTTTTTAAGAAGTACTACATTAGTATCAGGAATCAGAAAAATCTAAAAGGATGATTTCAGGGTTGGAAAATTAACTGTTTTCTTATATAAAAGTAAGTAGGTCTTTTTATTTATTTCTTTTTGTTTATAAATTATTTATACTTTATTGCTTAGATAGAAATTTTTTGACATACAATTTATAAAATAAAAAACAGCTCCAGACCTGGAAAACTTAAACTTTTTCTGGTATATAAAACTAATTAAATGAAACTAATGATTTCTTTGGTAATTAAATACATATGGGCACTTCCAGCAAAAGGTAAAACATGACCAAAAATTTAAATGTTATTAAAAAGCTTTGCTTGACCGATAATATCATAAAAACCCCTGGAAATATTTAGATTTTAATGTATTTTACGCCATCTCAGTTGTAGTGAAGAAAACCATGGCTGGAAAAAATTAATTTATATTTTTCTAACTCTTAGTAATATTTAATCATATGTCCTCTTAAATGTTCAAAACACTAATAAGTATGTAGTGGTTGCGCTTTTCCATAAATATGTTCTTAAAACTACAATTTATAAGAACAAATGAAGAGAGAGTAAACAAACATTCTTTAACATTAATCTTTTCCATTTGTTTTTCGTCATCTTTTAATATAACGTTCGTTTCCAAAAAGGATGATATATTATAATTACATTTGACTCGTCAGGACCAAGTGTCTTAAAAGTTGGGTTTTAAACACATTTTAGGAACAGAATTTAAAAACATTTTGAAATTTGCAAAAATTTTCAAAACAAATACCTTTAGAGATAGGCAAAGATTGTTTAATTTTAAACAAAAAATAAAATTTATAAATATTTTTTTATTTAGTATTCAAAGTTTGTCGACATAATCGTAAGTAATGCTTTATTTTCAGAAAAAATATTGTTATGGGTTAACATATATTTTTATGCAGAAGTTGACCAAAGATAACAGCAATTCGATAAAAGAAACAAAATCGTGTGGGGAAAAAATATCGGAACAAAACCAAAAATGAACTTCAGATAATCGTTTATGTTCTGGCTTCCATCTTGTTTTCACATGTTTTCTTGTGAGTTCGGATGTTCAAACATATGCTACGTCTGTTCAAAATGAAATTTATAAAATACAAATTAATAGTATGTGTTTAAAAGAAAACAATTTGGTAACGGACGATTTAAAATTTTTTGATTTTCTTGTTGCGTTTTGCTTTCATAAAACTGTTAAGAATTGAAAAAAATACGAGTATTTTAGTTTCAAATAGTCAATTTCCAAATTGTTTTTTTTAATTCGGATGCTAAATTTTTTACCTAAACAGGTGTAGCTTGTGTTTTAACATCCGAACTCCCAAGAAAACATGTGAAAAAGATGTGGAATCCTGAATATAGACGAAGTTTATTTTAACTTTTCTTCTCTCCTTTCGAAACACGCATTAATTAATAAAAATATTTCATACAATAAGAATTGAAAATAATGAACTTACTCCCGATAAAGAAATTATTCCTGATTAAAATTCACTCTAGTTCAATTAAATTAAAATGTATCAAATACATTAATATGGAAAAATATATCATGTAACGAATATATCACGTTACGTATCAAGTATTGCTTGTATAAAAGACACTAATAAAATAATTTCAACGCAACAAGCACTAACGCAAAGCCAAATTAGTACAGTTCAATTTAAGTTTCCCGTTTTTGAAAAAGCGTGATTCATTTCGCAGAGTTTTGCGTTTTCCTAGGTGCGAATCAATACCACTTAATTTTTTGTAACGTTCGTATCACTTTTTGTTTGCTAATATCTCAGAAACCTATTTATGCAAAAATACAAATTTACCACTAAATATAAAAAATGCTGTTCAAAAATTACAAAATGAACAAAATAATATTTTTGCTTTGGGTTTTCTTCCCCATTTAAGACGAACGAGAGTAAGGTTCGTCATCCTGGAAATGCCCATATATTGCATATTTTAGAAAGAAATAAATTAGTATTAAAAACTAGAAAAATCAAAATTATAGTTCCAGGATTGGAAATTTAAAAAAAAGTTTGGTAACAATATAGCCAAAACAATATATTTCAATTAAAGCAAAAAAAAGCACAAAATTATAAAATTGCCAAACCGAAAAAGGCACCAAACTGGAAAAAAATCAAGCACTAAAATAAATCGTCTAATTGAAAAAATTGACAAAATGAAAAAAAATTGCCAATATAAAAAAACACCAAAGACTTAAAAAAAATCGCTAAAACGAGAAAAGAGCACAAAAAACTAAAAAAAATCGCCAAATTAAAAAAATGCCAAAAACCTAAAAACATCGCTTAAACGAGGAAAAAGCTCCAAAAACATAAAATATACCAAAAACGAAAAAAAGCACCAAATTGGGAAAATCTAGCACTAAAATAAATCGCCAAGATGAAAAAATGCTTACATGAAAAAAAATCGCCAAAAACCTAAAATATCGATAAAATTATAAAAAACAAAAACGTCAAAACTAAAAAACCCCTATTAAAATATGCTCAAAATCGAAAAAAACCCCAAAAACGAAAAAAATGGCAAAACTATATTTTATATAGGCTAAAGAAAGTATTTCATTTCTAGTGTCTGTTCGGAACCCTTCGTGTGCAAGTCAGAGTCTCACTTTACTGAATTTATTTTTAGTAAATGGAGATTTTAATAAAATTCATCGGTAAAGGACAGTCAGAACTGTAAAATAAATTAAAGGAAATGTTTCGTTTCATTTTCCTGAAACCGTTCATTTGTGCTGAACAAATTCGAAAGCATTCTTTAGGAATAAACGTTTACATAATACCGCGATATATACATTTTGCAGTGGGATGTTTAAATTGAGACACTTAACAATTTTGTAAAATCAAAGATTTTTAAATAAAACAAGTCACTTTACTTAGCATGGAGGTACAATACTAAGACTATTTTATAGGGTTATTAAAAAAAGAAGAGAGAAGTTTGAAGTTCCACGATTTAGTGAACAATCGATTTTTTTAGATTTGCGAACAAATATTGAACAATTTTGTTTCGAAATTTCTTCGCTTATTGTTAATATCAAAAAAAAATATTTAATCGAAAACTACCGAGAGGTCACTTACTAAAAATTGAACTAGAGCAAAAAATGTTAAGTTTTTTCACATGTATGTATCTCTATACCACATAAACCCACTTTGGTAAAGGGTATATAAGATTTGGCACAGCCGAATATAGCACTCTTACTTGTTTTACATAAATTTCCTTGAACTCAAACTTTTTAATATTTTTCCAGATGAACTAAATGTACAAGGTGTTTCCTTCTTTGTCCCACGAAGTTAATATTTGACAGAAATTTACTTTTTTGCTGATTAGTATCCAAACTAAAGATTTTCTGCAATCGATAATCACTTACACCATGTTCACACGGATAACAATTACCAAGGTTCGCTCTCTCATTCACGGTTCGCGGACAGATCTTGATTGAATCAACATGGTATCTATATAAATTTTTGAGAGCGAACCATCTTGATACATTTTGAGCCTTGCTGCGAATCATGAAGGAATTGCTATTATCGCTAGTTTTGATAGCATATTATAGCGAAATTATCTGAACTAGCTATAAAAACAAAATGAGTACACACATACACATACACATTTTGACATGAGTAAACATAAAAACAAACCAAAATAAAACACGTAAGAGTGCTATATTCGGCTGTGCCGAATCTTACAATCTAGGCTCACGGTTCCGGCCAATGCACGCAGTGGGTATATTTACAGGAAGCAATTCGTCGTGGTTTTACCCCCCTGATAACTTCTTTCCCTGCAGTCGTAAAATTCTAGAATTTAATTCATAATTAGAATAAGTCTATTTATACGACGTTTAAAAGTTTTAGAACAAAAGGTTCCTGAGATATGAAGGTGCAAAAAGTGCATTTTTTAAGACATACTCACTGACCACTGACCATTTACCTCTGACACACTCATCAAATTGATGAAGCACTTCCGCTGTAGCTAGAGAGCTGAAATTTGTTACACGGGGCGAGGCTACGCCCATTAAAATTAAAATTTGTGCTAGTGAGCTGAAATTCGATACAGAACTAGGTATAGGTCTGAAAACCTGAAAAATTTTAGCCAGGAGGGAGGGGCTACTCCCATAAAGGTCAGAATTAAAAAAGCAAGTCTAAAGCGCTTAACTGAAGTTATAAATTTTTCGTTACAAAAGTGGGCATTGACACGCCCACAAAATTTAAGCCTCATATTTCATGTATCACGGCTTAGCCTATTTAGATATACAATTTATTTAGATATTATTATCCGTTTGCAACGAAACTTGACACGATAGATAAGCACTGGCCGAAAAAAACTTGAGTTTGGAAAAGTGGGGCGGTGCGATGCCCACAAAATTTTTAAATTTAAAACTGCGCTAAGGAGCTGAAATTGGATATTTATTATGCTGAGAGCATAATAAGCAAACTGGCACAAACCTTTGTTTATATTTAAGATATCCAAATAAAAATTGAACAAAGATAAACAAATCTTGAGTAAAGATCTTCCTAAAATATGAAACATGTTTACCCGACAAAAATAGTTTTTGGTTTATTTTACTAAATTCTTTTTTTTATTAATTTTCAATCCTGGAACCATAAAATTGATTTTTTTTAGTTTTTAATTGTAATTTAGTTCTTTCTAAAATATAGAATATATTTAAATACCAAATAAATATCTAGTTTGATTTAATTAGTTTTATTTACCAGAAAAAGTTTTATTTTTCTAGGTATGGATCAATGCTTTTAATTTTTCTAATTCTTAATTCCAAACTATTTCTTTCTAAGACATAAAGTACATTTAATTTATAAGCAAAAAAATTAATTCACCTAGTTTATTTTACACAAAATAAAATTAATATTCCAACCCTGCAATCATCCTTTTAGATTTTTCTGACTCGTTATACCTATCTGGTTATTTAAAAAGTATATAAAATATGTTGAGCGAAGAAGAAAAAAAGGAAATAAGAAAAAAAATTTAGTTAATTTATAATTATGATTTTTCGAACTTCATTTGTTTCTATATTTATGATTTATTTGAACGGGCTAAAGTTTGTATCACTTTTTAAGCCAAACTACATCTGATAAATATTAATAAACAAATATCATCCAAGTTAGTTGTTAATATTAAGACATCACATAGTTGAACGGAAGAGCTAGCCGTTTTGAAAAGCCACTAAACATTCATCATCAGCGTTCTTCTGTGTTTGTTCCACTGAATATACGAATATTTTTTGCAAATGGAATATGTGAATTTTTTTGGTTCATAGTATTTCAATTTGCTGAAAGGTGTTTTGTGTTTTGTTTAGTATTGTGATTTGTAAGCGACTACTTCAATTTGGCAATCAAAAAAGTAAGTCATTATATGGCAAGTAGTTCAGGTGGTATTGTCTAATTTTTTGCTAGCTGTATTTAGATGGCTGAAGTGAACTTGAGTTTTGAATTCAATGACAGTTAATGTAAGTATTACATTAATTCTCTTTATACCCTTTACCAAAAAATGGTAAAAGGGTATATATAGGTTTGTCATTCCGTTTGTAATTTCTAGAATATTAATAAGTGACACATAAAGTATATATATTCTGGATCCCTATGCATAGGGAAGACGAACAAGCGATGTCCGTCTGTCCGTCTGTCTGTACGTGAAATCGGTTTTCCCAAGCTCCCAGAAGAGCTAGAGACTTCGTTCTTGGACTGGTGTGTCAGAAATTTTCCGAAAAATTTTGCTATTAAAAATCAGCAAAATCGAGCAGACGGTTTCAGAGCTGGAAAACTCAAACTCTATTTTCCCATAGAAAATAACTACCGAAAACAAGTTTTTATTACTTTTTTATTAAATTAACTTATTTTATACTTCGGTATGAATAAAATTGGTATTTATAATTAAAAAAAATTTAATAATTTAAAAAATTAAAAAAACTTTTCCACGGTTGGAAAACTTTAACTTTTTTCATAATAATTAAACATATTTCATGTTTTAGGAAGAATGCTATTTTCTCAGGAACGGTAAGAGCTACGAGTCTGAAATTTGGACAGAGTATGTAGAACTTTGATCGCTATAACAACAAATACATGAGAATTAAAACTTAAGGGGTGTTCCAAAACGAGCAACGAAAAATGTTAAAATCCCATGTAATATACATACAATTGTATGTACAAATGTACATATGTATATGGACACTTGAAATTTGTAAAATTAGTGTATTTTTATATAGGCTACAACAATTAACACTAAAATTAAAAAAATTTAAATTAAAGTGTGGTCCATCAGTTAATGCAATATTGACTATGTAATTTTGACAAAATGCTATATCTTGGAAACCGTAAGAGTTAAACTCTTGAAATTTTCAAAAACGATCTAACTAAAAAATCCGAAAATTATACAATCGCCAAAAATTTTAAAAAAGCGCCAAAACGAAAAAAATCGCCAAAATGAAAAAAACGCTAAAATTAAAAAAAAAAAAACGCCAAAAACCGAAAAAAATCGCCAAAACGAGAAAATCGTGTCAAAACTAAAAATAAATTTCCACAATGACAAAAAAACGCTAAAACGCTATTGAAAATCAGCAAAATCGGGCAGACGGTTTCAGAGCTGGAAAACTCAAACTCTATTTTCCCATAGAAAATAACTACCGAAAACAAGTTTTTATTACTTTTTTATTAAATTAACTTATTTTATACTTCGGTATGAATAAAATTGGTATTTATAATTAAAAAAAAATTTAATAATTTAAAAAATTAAAAAAACTTTTCCAGGGTTGGAAAACTTTAACTGTTTTCATAATAATTAAACATATTTCATGTTTTAGGAAGAAGGCTATTTTCTCAGGAACGGTAAGAGCTACGAGTCTGAAATTTGGACAGAGTATGTAGAACTTTGATCGCTATAACAACAAATACATGAGAATTAAAACTTAAAGGGTGTTCCAAAACGAGCAACGAAAAATATTAAAATCCCATGTAATATACATACAATTGTATGTACAAATGTACATATGTATATGGACACTTGAAATTTGTAAAATTAGTGTATTTTTATATAGGCTACAACAATTAACACTAAAATTAAAAAAATTTTAATTAAAGGGTGGGCCATCAGTTAATGCAATTTTGACTATGTAATTTTGACAAATTGCTATATCTTGGAAACCGTAAGAGTCAAAACTCTTGAAATTTTCAAAAACGGTAAAACTAAAAAATTCGAAAATTATAAAATCGCCAAAAATGTTAAAAAATCGCCAAAACAAAAAAAATCTCCAAAATAAAAAAAAAACGCTAAAATTAAAAAAAAACGGCAATAACCGAAAAAAATCGCCAAAACGAGAAAAAAGTGCCAAAACTAAAAATAAATTTCCACAATGACAAAAAAACGCTAAAACCCGCAAAAATCGCCAAAACAAACAAAAATGCTTATATGAACAAAAATCGCCAAAAATTAAAAAAATCGCTTAAATGAAAAAAAGGCGCCAATATCAAAAAAAATTGCCAAATCGAAAATAAATCGCCAAAATTAAAAAAAACGCCAAAAACCGACAAAAATCGCCAAAACAAAAAAAAAATGCCTATATGAAAAAAATCCCCAAAAATTAAAAAAATTGCTTATATGAAAAAAAAAATTCGCAAAATCTAAAAAATCGCCATAACGAAAAAAATCCCCAAAATTAAAAAAAAGGCCAAAAACCGAAAAAAATCGCCAACACGAGAAAAAAGTGTCAAAACAAAATAAATCCCACAATGACAAAAATCCGCAAAAATTGCCAGAACGAAATAAAAATCGCCAAAATTAAAAAAAAACGCCAAAACAAAAAAAAATTACCTATATGAAAAAAATCGCCAAAAATTAAAAAAATCGCTTAAATGAAAAAAAAATCGTCAAAATCAAAAAAATTCCTACAAAACGAAAAAAAATCGCCATAATTAAAAAAATCGCTTAAATAAAAAAAAATCGTCAAAATCAAAAAAGTCCACCAAAACGAAAAAAAAATCGCCAAATCAAAAAATCTCCAAAACTAAAAAAACGCCAAAATTAAAAAAAACGCCCAAAAACCGAAAAAATCGCCAAAACAAAAAAAAATTGCCTATATGAAAAAAATCGCTTAAAATTAAAAAAATCGCTTAAATGAAAAAAAATCGTCAAAATCAAAAAAATCCGCCAATACGAATAAAAATTGCCAAAATTAAGAAAAACGTCTAAAACCGAAAAAATCGCAAAAACGAGAAAAAAGTGTCAAAACTAAAAAAATTGCCAAAAAGAAATAAAAACGCCAAAAACCAAAAAAATCGCCTATATGAAACAAAATCGCCAAAAAATAAAAAACTCGCCTAAATGAAAAAAATTTTCAAAATCAAAAAAATTGCCAGAAGGAAATAAATTACCAAAATTAAAAAAACGCCAAACACCGAAAAAAATGTCCAAGGCCAAAAAAAATTTGCCTTTATGAAAAAAATTCGCCAAAACTAAAAAAAACAGCAAAACAAAATAGATCCAAACCACCAAATAATGCCAAAAACCTAAAAATTGCACTAGAGAAAAAAGTATGAATTTTTTCACAAAATTAATATCTATGTACCTGCATATCTCTGTGGTTATGTATGTATCTCTATACTACATAGACGCACTTTGGTAAAGGGTATATAAGATTCGGCACAGCCGAATATAGCACTCTTACTTGTTTAAGTTAAATTTCTTTAAGTTAAATTACACAATTCAGTTTGTGAAAATGTATATATATATATATATATATATATATATATATATATATATATATATATTAAGGTGTGGCAATTTGAACATCTTAATGGGCGCTTTGCGTTTCTGATTCTTGGGATTATACTTGGGATTGCAATATGTATCTGAAGATATCTGAAGGCCGAAAGAAAGCGCCTTGTATGGAATCTCGAAAAGATTTGGAAGGCAATCTTTGAATGAAAAATACACTGAATTGGAAGTTTTGATGTGAAATCTTTTAAAACAATAATTGCTTTCTTCTTGATTCATACCTTGTATCTACAAATACAATTACTTTGTACTTTAAATAATTTCCCATAATTTTCGAAATAAATATTGAACAAACCAAAAAAAAATTATTTTTGGATAAAAAAAGGGGAAAAATAAGAAATAGAACAGTTGTATGATTTTGCGCTATGAACTACTGAAAATGGTAATTTATCAATATTTTCAATGCTTTTGCAATGTACCAGAGAGTTCTTAGCTATTGGCTTGACTACAATTTATGTCACAGTATTGGATTAAAAATCTCAACGGTTTGGCTGTTATAGCCCAAAATACTAAAAAAAACCTGATAAAAGTCTAAGTAAAATTCTGGAAGCTCGATTTTCACCGTAGACGTATGGTCTGGTGGACTTTTTTGCTCAGTACAATCTCAAAAATCAGAAACGCGAAGCGCTCATTAAGATCTTTTTCCTTCCATACTAATCGCCCCACCCTAATGTATATATACATATGTAGACGCAAGCTAATAATATGATATGATGACTGACAACTTTAAACACATAACTACATTCATGGGGTAATTTGTTACCCCACACTGCACTCCATATTTTAAACCTTACTTTGTAGGTAACTGAATCATATTCTTTAAAGCTCCGTGTATTCTACGTTCATACCGGTACATATGAAATTTGTGAGGAAGAGGACTCATCTGACGACGCAAGAGATGATGATATTTTCTTCTGAACCAATCCGCACCGAATCAGTCAGAAGGGCTGACAACTGAATCATGTTCCAAATGCAATAAATTTGTTTTTAAAATGCATTCTAAGCAATGTGAAAAGTGATTTCAAACAGACTGTTTTACACGAAAAATATGTCTGTCAGAATTTTTATGTTGTTATATATATTTTTTTTCTCTAATTTTATTTTATTTAATGTTCCTTTAATATGAATTACTAATTTAAGGCCTTATTAGGTCTGTTCATTTACTTTCCCAGCAGAAACTAGCAACGAGAGAGTGAGGCAAGAATTTACAAAATTATTCTCTCAAATATGAAAAAGCAAATGAACGCTTTACTTGTAAAAACTTGCAAGAAAATTTTATTCATATCAGAACCATGGATGGAAATCATAATACAAATGTACTTTTTCTGATGTATTTTAATTGATAATATTTTAAATTGCATTTTTTTTTAATTTATACATATTTAAAATGAAGTATTTACACAGTTTTATGTTATTTACGATTTTTATCATTTTTAATTTTTTTATTTCATTAACAAATACAAGAAATCGACTTTCCATATCTAATCATATATGAGCAACAAACAAAGTTATTTGCTATTAAAATTTAATTTCTTTTTTCATACGTAAACATGTTTTTTAACAAAGAAATTAAATTTTTTGCAGTTTTCTTTATTTAAATATTTTTTAAATAATTTATTTGACAACAAAACACACAACAGGTGGTTGGATAATTCTTGCAAGTAAAAATTTTACTAGTAATAATTTGTTTGTCTCTCAATTTTGTTCTCTCTTTTCATGCTCTCTCCTTGTAAACTTTTTGAGTTAATGAACACTTTCCAGTAACAATTGTTACAAATTCGTAATAATTTTCAGTAAATGAACAAACCTATTATAATTCATATAAATTTTTTTTTTCATTTTTTAAGTCAATTTTCTGAGGTGCTCGAAAAAATGCCATTTTCTAATTTATGACATTTTTTAATATGACAAAATGTTATTTTAATAAAAAATAATCAAATGTAATATTTCACATTAATACTTTTTTATGTGAGGCTCTGCAAAATAGAAAGAATTTTTGATTGGGTAGAAAATTATCCCACCAATGTAGTAACGTTAGTTGAAAAAGCGAATGTAGTTAAGGGTTAAGTGATCTTTTTACATTTTTCGTTTTTTCTCTAATCCTAGCTTAAGATATTACTCGTTGAATTTTAATTTAGCAAGTATAAATTTTCTTTGGCGTTGCCAGACCTAAAGATGTATCTGGAAGGAATTTGATATCCAAACTGACACTACTATATAAAGAATGGAAACGATATTCTTTTTTTTTTTACTTATGTGCTTATAAAATATTATTATTAAAGCGATCTTATGAATTACACTCGTAATTTGTTTTTTGTTGAAATATATTAAAATAAAAAATATTAAGTGAGAAATTTTTAGATTCTTTAATTGAACTGTGGTGAATTTTAATAAGAAGTAATTCATAGTTAGGCTCAAGTTCAATAATTTAAATTCTTATTGAATGAAATATTTTTATTAATTAATGTGATTTTCTAAAGAAGAGAAGAAAAATTAAACTTAGACTTTTAAGCTGGGGGAAATACCGATACTTTTCTGTGCAGCCACGCACTTCATCAGCACCCTAGTCTATCTACTTGGGTAGAGATTCTTATTAACATCAGCTATTTAACTTAAATTTACAATGAAACGGAATATGAGAAACGATCGTTGTGTATACAATTGATTTACCTTTGGTAAACACATTTATAAGTATCACTATTAATTTTCTGTTTTTTCCAATTTTTAATTTTTCTATTTAGGTTAGCACGAAATTATATTACTCTACCTCAGTATGTTTAACTATTCTTACTTATCTTTTTACGATCATCACATTAATTATTTTTACTTATTCGATGTACCATCGGTACATGCATGTAAGTATTGTTGTAGTGGTCTTATGTTACTTGATGTTGCATTCTACAGTTTTATTTTAGTTATTCCAGCCTTCTGAAACTGTGATAACCAAGTGAACAGTGATTGCCAAGTGAACATATTTTTGTGACGTGCCCATGATGTATTAAGTGAGAAATTTGTAGATTCTTTAATTGAACTGTAGTGAATTTTAATTAGAAATAATTCATAGTTAGGCTTAACTTCAGTAATTTCAATTCTTATTGAATGAAATATTTTTATTAATTAATGTGGTTTTCTAAAGAAGAGAAGAAAAATTTAACTTAGACTTTTAAGCTGGGGGAAATACCGATACTTTTCTGTGCAGCCACGCACTTCATCAGCACCCTAGTCTATCTACTTGGGTAGAGATTCTTATTAACATCAGCTATTTAACTTAAATTTACAATGAAACGGAATATGAGAAACTGTAATAGGTTGTTAATAAAAATTTTTATTTAATTTAATTAATTTATTTTTATTTAATTTACTTTAAATAAAATATAAAGATAATTTCCTGAGCTCAGCTAGGAGCTCTATGAATGTTGTTTAATGATTCAATTTAAAATAAAAATACATTGTCTTATATACTAGTTATGAGAATAAAGCTTAACCTGTCTTAACATAAGAGGGAAAAGAAAAGGTATATGCTTAATAAGCAAATTGTTCCTTTTAGTTTCCCACGGTAGGCGTGCGGCGTGCGTCTCATAAGAAATTTGGAAAACATGGATTTTGTATTGTTTATATTTATTATATAAACACATGTGGTTATTAATTATGATTCAATCAAGTGCATTATGATGCAGCCTTACATCAGACTGGCGAGTGTCAAATAGCATCTGTACAAAATACATATTTACGTTGCAGTCTGTCAAATGCATTTGTCTAACACTTCATGCAGCGGTATTTGCCCGATTGCATGAGTGTCAAATGTCCAGTGCATAAAAATAATTTCAATGCTATTGGATTTTATGTATGTTGCGGTCAAGTTGACTTTAAATGTTTATTACGCAATGTTAGTCGTAGTGATATTTAGAACACGCTACACCTACACCTTTTATAAGAATGTCCATATAACGTTAGTTTTATGGACATTCTTTTACACATAAAAAAAAGTCTTTTTGAAGTATAATTAAAAATTTATATCTTATTGTAAAATATTAGGTTTTATTGGTAATGCGCATACCGTTTTAATTATTTAATATTATATAATTTAAGTCTATTCTTGTGAACTATTTGTGTTTTATTTGTTTTCTTATCAAATATAGTTACATTATTTCTTAAGTCTATTTTCTTAATTTTGTAAGGTCCTCTATATTGTATTTCTAACTTATGACCTGCTTCATTTTTCAGTAATACTAGATCTCCTATTTTAAAGCTATAATCAATTATATCCCTATCATAGTTTAATTTTTGCTTAAGTTTATTTCTCTCTAATAATTGTTGGGCGCTCTTATATGCTACTTCTAATATAAATTTTGTTTCTTTGGCATAGTCGTCTATATTATATAGTGGTTCTACTTTATCTACATTGAAAATCTGAAAACTGTTAGGAGTTTTTGCAAAGACTAACTCATAAGGACAATAATTATGAATTGTTGAAGATGTTGTATTAAAACAATAAGTAAAATATTTTAGCCATTCGTCCCAATCATATTTGTCTATAGATATATAGAAACGTACATATTCATTGAAAGTTCTATGACTTCTTTCTATTGTGCCTACTGTTTGGTGGTGATGAGCTGTCGAAGTTAATTTTTAAATTTTTTGTAGATTACAAAGTTCTGTTAATATCGAATTTTATATTCTGTTCCGATGTCCGAAATGAACGTCTTCATTGGACCATAGGTAAGTATACAATTTTCAAATATTGCCTTAGCGATTGTTTTAGCGCTTTTGTCTTTTATTGGTATAGTAACTAAATATTTAGTTAAATCACATATTATTGTGATTGCGTATTCATTTCCAATTAATGATTTTGGAAATGGCCCTATTGTGTCTACCACTACCGTATCAAATGGTTTTGTTGGCGTTGGTGTCACAGTCGTTTGGGTCACCTTATTTAGTAGCGCTACTTTTATATTTTTTAAATATTTATTGCCCATTTCTTTAAAATCATTTATTGAGATAAATTCGAAAATTTTCGCACTAGATGCCACTTGTAAATTATATATATTGTGTTTACCGGCCACTTTTCCGAGCCTAGAGAAAAATTGTCCTAAGTCAAAATTCTCTTTAGTAAACAAATCATTAATATGTATATATGTTACTATAGATTTTCCACGTTTGATATAACATCTTCCGGGGAAATCTTTAGTTTATAGTATTTTCTGACGTCAGTGTTTGTTAAAGGTACATATATACTGGGCTTATCATTATTTTTATTTTTATGCTGTCCATTTAGTGTATTACTATTCTTGTCTGTTGTATTGGTCATCGATCTAGTCGTGACTTTTAATTAAAAACAAATTTTATTATTCATGTCTTTTAGGTCATTTATTGTAATTCGCGATAGAGCGTCGGCAACATTGTTATCTTTTCCCCTAAGATATTCTACTGTAAAGTTATATTCTTCCAAATCGAGTCTAATTCTTGTTAGCTTGGAGTTTGGGTTTTTCATTGAAAACAAATATGAAAGTGGTCTATGATCAGTACGGCCAAGAAAATATTTTCCATATATATATGGTCTGAAGTGGGTAATTGCCCAATTAATTGTGTTAATTCTTGCTCAATGGTTGATTTGTTACTTTCTCCCTTTGTGAATGTTTTTGATGCATAAGCAATAGGTAAATGTTTACCATCATATTCCTGTGTCAAAACCGCACCACAAGCGTACTTACTTGCATCTGTTGTTATACAAATTTCCTTAGTAAAATCAGGATATTGGAGTAAAGTAGGACTCATTAGTGCTTTCTTGAGATATTTAAACGCAAAATCACAGTCTTTTGTCCATTGAAATGGTGTATTTTTCTTGGATAATTTTGTTAAATGTCTGGAGTATTCAGAAAAATGTTTAATGAATCTCCGATAGTAGTTACAAAAAGCTACAAATCTTTTTGCGCTATCTGCATCTGTTGGTATTGGATAGTTTTCGATAATTGAATATTTACTATCGTCTGGTAATATTCCTTTATCTGTACATTTGTGTCCAAGATATGTTACTTCTTTCATGGAAAACGAACATTTCTCTGGATGCAGTTTTAGATTGTGTTTACGGCATAAGTCAAAAACACTCCTTAAATTTGAAAGCATATGCTTTTCTGAACATCCCAGGACAACTAAGTCGTCCATGTAAAGGAATGCTTGATCTGGTTTTAGTCCAGTAAAAGCAAGTGTCATCATTCTTTGAAAAGAATTTGGTGCTATTTTTAAACCATAAGGTAATCTAGTGAATCTGTATGAACCGGTATTGGTTGAGACTGCTGTTAAGTCTCTGGAGTTTTTCTCCAAACTGATTTGGTGAAACCCTGACATTAAGTCTAAACAGGAGAAATATTTTGCTCTACCAAGTTGGTCTAATATATCATCAATTCTAGGTAATGGGAATTTATTTGCAATTAATTTTTTATTTATTTGTCTGTAATCTATGACAAGTCTCCATCTTTTCTGGTCAGAGTTAGGAAGTGATTTCTTTGGTACTAACAAGACTGGACTGTTATATTCAGAATAGGAAGGCTCAATAATTTTATCATCTATTAATTTTTTCACTTGTTTGTCAATTTCTTCTTTATGTGTATGTGGTATACGATAATTTTTAATATATACTGGTTCTTTATCTTTTACTCTCAATTTTTGTTCATAAAAATTATTAGTTGTTATTGTTTCTGATTCCAAACCGAAAATATCACTATATGTTGAACATAGTTTTGTTAATGTTGTTTTAAATTGTTGTGGAAAATATTTCTGTAAAATCTTTAATATTTCTGATTTTCTTTTAGAGTTTTTGCCTAAATTTTCTTTGATAATTTCATAATCAGAGATGTTTTCAGTTTTTATGTTACTTTGTTTGATTTTAGTAATGGTGTTATTAGTGTTTAGAATACGAATAAATGCTTTGTCAGATTTAACTAATGTATTTGGTATAAAAACACCTGGTTCAATTTCTTGATTTGGAATTAATAATTCGTTATTTGAATTGGTAAAATTTACTTGACGTATTACTTCACATCTTGGAGGTATATTAATTTCTTTGCAGTTATTCGTAATCGGTATATCTATTGTTTGTGGTATATTAAATGGTCTAAGGATAAGGAAATCATTATCTTGGTTGAAATCCAATATACAGTTATATTTTTTGATAAAATCCATGCCAATGATTCCATCGCATGGTATCGGAAAATTATTATCTACTACCTGGAAGTAATGTGGTATTAAAAATTTTTTAAATTTTAAATCGCAAAATGTATTTCCAATCGATTTGATGCTACCCTGTCCTATTCCACTTAAAGTTGTTGTTTTATTAGTGTAAATTTGGTTTTGTTTAAAGAATTTTGATTTTATTAATGAAATGTCTGCTCCCGTGTCTACTAAGAGTGTGAGTGTGGTGTTAGTATTGTCTAAATGAATATGTATAAAGAAGCTCAAGTTTAGATTTAGATGGTAAATTTTCACTGATTTGATCCTAGGGGAATTTCGGAGTTTTCCGAATTGTTATCATTTGATTCTGTTGCTCTTACGTAGTTATTGTTCCTACGATTATTATTAAATCTTTGTCGGTTTCTGTAATAATTGCTATTATTATTATTGTTATTATTATAGTTGTTGTTATTTTTTCTACGTGGGTAATTATTTCTTCCACGTGATCGTGTATTATTACCACGGTAACTGTTTCCAGATTTGTACTTTTGTCCATAGTACAAAATGGTATTTTGCTGACCTGTGGCGTCTGTACAACTATTGACAAATTTACTAATAGCATCGTTCATGCTATTGAATTGTCCTGCTTCCATGGTAAGCTTAACTTTATCTATGGTGCAGTTCTTAGTTAATGCCTTTACGGCAGTTTGTGTGGAATACTTTGTGGCTAGGTCGCATGACAATCCATCTGAAATGTATGCGGTTTCTAATGCCTTGGTTAAATTTTCTATTTCACTGCAATAAGCGTTAGCAGTTTTATTGTTTTGTTTTATATTTAAAATTTTTGCTGTTAATACTTCCACAGACTCTCCCTTCACGCTATTTTTTAGTTTGTTTATTATTTCTGATATAGTTGATTCATTGCTGATTAGATTTTTTGCAGTTCCCTTTAATTTTGTTTTTATTAGTGATACTGCAACTGCTCGTGAGTACCTTTTATTGAATCTACTAAGGACAAGGAGTCAACAAAGGATCGTAAATTTTCTGATTTTTCATCAAAGTCCATAATCAGCTTTGATGCTGTGTTCAAAAAGTCCACTACAGTTTGGGTCATTTTGGATTCAGTTATAGGCATAGAAATATTAAATATTACACTTTAGTGTATTGAATTTGGTAGTTCGATTTGTATCGATTTTTTATCAGCTAATTTTGAAATTCTGCTTGTTAAATCAAGGAAAAATGCGTCTGCTGCTCTTTGGTGAGCTACTGTTAGTCTATTGTAATAAACATTAAATAAAACTCTTATTTCTTCTAATTTTGTAAAAATATTTGGAAAATGATGAATAATTGTTTAATTTTTAATTGGTCTATCAATATTGATACACTTATATGACCATTCTAAATCTTCTTTTATAATTCGTGCCTTATTCAAAATATCTTTCCATTCCATCAGTAAATTAAAAAAAAATGCTAAAAAGTTTAATTTGGTTATATTTTGTCTAAATCGTTTGCTTTACTGAAATACTTTTTTCTTAGAGCTCTTTTATGTGACAAATATATTTTAAGCAACAAGTTTATTGCTGAAATTATTACTCATATTAGCATTAGTAACCATAATGAATTTATTTCTGACTTATAATCAATGATTTCCAAATTGGTAATCACGTTAGCATTGGGTTTTTACATTTTTGATTCTGTTTTACCCATATTTAAAATTTATTTATTTTACTGAATTATTGGTGCTTATTATTTTCTCTTTCTATGCGTTATTGCACGAACTGTCATTTCTTCTACATGAGTATTGTTTAAAATATCGTCCTCAATTGGGACACCTGGCATTCCTATTATTTTCCAAATCTGTGCTAAATATTTTACTTGTTGTTCCAATGAAATTCCTTCTTCTTCAAAAATAGCATTAATATGTTTTTTGGTTTGTTTTCTATTTATGTTATCCATTATAATGGCCTTACAAAATTAATTACATTAAAAAATTTAATTACAAAAGTAGCATTTAAAAATTTATTTATGTTAATATATAAAAAAAAATATGTAATTATAATGTTTGTCAACGGCGGTTAACGCCTACTGACCTAAGAGTGCGCCGCAATTAGTGCACTTCTTTGTTAGTTTTTTTTATATACTCATTTGTTGCTTTATAACTTCCTTGGTTGATCAATTACTGGATTGCACATGATGTTACTTATTTTTGTTGCTGGGCATGCATTTGCTGTGACATATCAATGTTGTTGGGCTGCTGGTATAAAGTATTAAAAAGAAAATATTTAATTTGATGCTAAAGAGGTTACATAAATAAATAAAACTAATATTTCACCAATAAATACTAAAAATAGAATATAAGGAAATCAAAAAGTTTTAGTTATTAACCCTGAAGTTAATGATACTAATGTTGTTTGAATTAATAAAATCAGGTGTTGCTGGAGTAATTGCTTGATGTTTGAGCAGATCTTATTTCCTTGTGCCTTTTGGCCAGGCGGACTTCTTCCACTGACAGATCATTTTTGGCCGGTCTGTCAGGACCCAAGAGTTGTATGTTTTTTCTCTCTCTCTGCGCCGTGGGGTCGCAACTAGCAAGATTTGTTGTATTAATCCAAAAATAATTATTTTATTATTATGGGTGCGGATTCTAGCACTTCCATAAACTGGCAGGATCGCCATGTAATAAGTTGTTAATAAAAATTTGTATTTAATTTAATTAATTTATTTTTATTTAATTTACTTTAAATAAAATATAAAGATAATTTCCTGAGCTCAGCTAGGAGCTCTATGAATGTTGTTTAATGATTCAATTTAAAATAAAAATACATTGTCTTATATACTAGTTATGAGAATAAAGCTTAACCTGTCTTAACATAAGAGGGAAAAGAAAAGGTATATGCTTAATAAGCAAATTGTTCCTTTTAGTTTCCCACGGTAGGCGTGCGGCGTGCGTCTCATAAGAAATTTGGAAAACATGGATTTTGTATTATTTATATTTATTATATAAACACATGTGGTTATTAGTTATGATTCATTCAAGTGCATTATGATGCAGACTTTAATCAGACTGGCGAGTGTCAAATAGCATCTGTACAAAATACATATTTACATTGCAGTCTGTCAAATGCACTTGTCTAACACTTCATGCAGCGGTATTTGCCCGATTGCACGAGTGTCAAATGTCCAGTGCACAAAAATAATTTCAATGCCATTGGATGTTATGTATGTTGCGGTCAAGATGACTTTAAATGTTTATTACGCAATGTTAGTCGTAGTGATAGTAATTTCCGCTTAATAGATTTTCTAATGCGCGGTTTTTGGTGCAATTAAACGAAGAAATCTTTTACCCGATACTCCGTTAATTGATCGATTAACGCAATTAAAAAAAACCCGTTTAATTGGGCATTGAGATTAATAATCCGAAACATGTTACAACACTCTGCAATGATTATGTATGTACACATGTGCATATGCAATGAAAAAAGAAAATATAAAATATATGATTTTTATATCGCTTAAGAAAATTTTCAAGTATCAATTAACCAGCACGTTTGTTTGGAACTTCGGAAAAGGGATTTTATTTAAGAGTCAATTAAAAGCGTAACGAAATTAAACGGAATTCGTTTAAACGGGTATTTTTCCATTTGTATTATATGGAATTTTTTCATGCAATGTTTTTTGGAGCAATTAACCGGGTATTAATTGAGCGGGGAGCAATTAAGCGGAAACATATGTAATATATTTATTTATATATATAATGCCTGTTATATAACATGGTTCCAGTCTGTAACAGGCCGAGCAACTATTTATTTAAAATATATATTTATTTCTTTATCCTATTCTTTTATATAAAAACTACATTCCTTTACATAATTGAATTGTACGCACCACTTTTGATTAGAACAAACACTTGCATGACATGTACACATATGTGCCTGCATGGAATGGTTACTGAATTGTTTCTTTGCATATATTCTCACTCTATTTATGTACATAATATTTATTACTCAAAGTATTCTCATAATACCACTACACATCTCTTTTAAATTGTTACCATACTACACATGAACATATATGTATATACATACACACAAGCCAACGCATTGGTTCTTTCAACAAGACTTTTTCTTTATGTATATACTCTCCCTCATAAACCGGCTGCTCACAAGCAGAATAACGGGACACCAAATGAATATACATCTAACATAGTATTTTATAAAGATGTATCTGTTCTAGACGAATTTTGCGATTTGACAAAAGTCAAGTAAGGTATTGTAAAAGTAATTTAAATTCATTCGGATAATAAACTTTGAACAATCAACAACAGCGCTCTATTTATTTGGAAGACAAAATATAATTTAAAATAAAATATAATTTAAAATAAAATTGTCAGGACGTAGACAGACCTTCGTGGACTTCTACGAACGGCAGTTTAACTGAGGACAAACACCGGCGAGTTAATTCTGCCCTGTTCGAACCAGTTGATACAAAATAGAATCATAAAAAATGAAATTAATCCCTTAACAAGGCATCCCACCCTGTTACAATTGGCGCCCAACGTAAAAATAATTTTGCAAAATTAATTTTAAGTTTTGTTTAATTAAAAAAAAAGACTGCCAGCCGTAGACAATAGTGTTGTTTCATCAATACACAAGAAAGTTGATTTTAATCAGAAAAGTCTTTTACTAGCTCAAATACCAGTTTGAGCTAGTAAAAGTCCTGTTATTATAGACACTAACGTAAAAAGAAAAAACGGAAATTTATATAAGTTATTTTTAAACGAGCCACGGCTACTTCCCAAGCTTCGATTCCAATCGTTGAAGGCGAAAATCGTAGTTCAGTCCCTAACCCTTCTAGTTCGACAATTGGTGTCGCCCCACCTTCAAATCACCAAAATGGTAATCCAGTCAATATTAATACGACTGAACAACAGTTTTCTGCACTCATAGGAACACTCCTAGTTCGCCAGGAGGCAAGGACGACATTTGGTCCTTCTAGTGCTCGTTTTAACGGTGGTCGTAATACTTCAAAGATAGAAGACTTCATAGCAACCATCCTAGTTTTCAAAGAGGCTGAATGTATTAGTGATGCAGTGGCTCTTACAAATCTGCCTTTATTGCTGGAAAGTTACGCATCGTCATAGTGGCAAGGCGTAAAGCACGAAGCCACAAATTTTGAGCATGCCATTGAACTGCTACGCAGCGCGTTTGCTCCCCCAAGCCAGATTGGAGGATATACGCGGAGATAAACAAAAATCCTATGAGTCTACGGACAGTTTCATATGTAGAAAGAGACGTTTATTTGCTCCATTGAAGGAAATAATTCCAGAGAGCACGAGAATCAATATGCTATTCTCATTGATTAGTATTCAAATTCGTGAAAAGATTTCTCGTGAAAGTATAGAAACTTTCCAAGATCTGCTCTCAAGAGCTAGAGACATCGAAGCGCTCAACAACGAAAATAAGCAATTTTTCGAAAAAGATTCAGCCCCGAGAGAAAATTCTGAAAGTCGCCAAGCAAAATGTTCTTTTTGTAGGAAAAAGAACCATACGGCCGATGTTTGCTATAAGCGATTAGAGGCAGAAAAGAAGAAACAACCCGAAGAAACTAAATTGAACTGCTATGGCTGTGGAGCGGTAGGGTTCTATAGATCAAATTGTCCAACATGCAAATATAAGAAAGTGCTGGAAAGCCCCAAAGAAATGGACTTTCACAGTATTGAAACTAATATTGTTGGTAGAAATGTTCCTACGGTAGAGATAAACGAAAATGGGCTAAATGGAGAGGCGTATTTGGACACAGCTGCTAGAACCAGCATAGCTGGCTACTTTTTGTACCAAAAACTTGTAGAAAAACAAGTTAAATTCCAATCAGTTTTTGCAAAAATAATACTAGCTGATGGAATTGTCCGGAAAGAGAACGTTTATGAAACCATAGTTGATATTTTGATTGGTGAGCGTTTTAGACGAATTAGGTTTATTTGCTTACCAAAAGCGAGAGATAACAGAACCTTGCTAGGCATAGACTTTTTAGAGCAAGCAGGCATAGTAATGGACCTGGCCCAAAGAACGTGGCACTTTAAGGATAACCCCCTGAATATATTTGAATTTAAACAGAAAGCTCCAAAAATGAAGGATGCTGTTAAAATAAATCAACCCACGGTAGCAAGTTGTCAGCCAAGCACATCTAATGCTAATAGCACTAACGATTTTATTTCTTGGTTTGAATCAAACAACAAAGGTGCATTGAGCAGTCCACCAATACTGAGATCAATATATTCACCACAGAATGATTATTCACCTGGCGGAATACTTAAGATTTTCGGAGATTCGCTACCCCAGAATTTTGAAATATTAAAGGAGAACGATACAAATTTATTTCCTCCCATGAAAAAAAGAAAGGCGAGTGTAAATACTCCCTTAACAGGAATCTCACTAAACACAATAGATTTCAATACATGGGAAGATGAAAGTACTTATCTTGAAGAACAACAAAAAGTACGTCTCTTAAAACTATTAAATTCATATGGCAAAATATTTCATAGTATATATTCACCAATAAGAGGTATAACACATAGAATTGATACTGGAGCCAATGTGCCCATAAGCAATCCCCCTTACAGAATTTCTCCAGCTATGAAGAAAAAATTGAAGCTTGAACTGGATGAAATGTTGGCGAAAGGAATTATTGAGGAAAAGGGATCACCTTGGGCATTTCCATGTGTTTTAATACCAAAGAAGGATAATTCGATACGTCTCTGCGTAGATTACCGAAAACTTAATTCAATAACCGTTACGGATACTTACCCTTTGCCTATAATGGAAGACCTTTTGCATGCAGCGAAAACTACGCCTTATATGTCGACGATAGACTTAAAGTCTGGGTACTGGCAGATTGAAATGGACGACGGGGACAAGCTTAAAACCGCTTTCACTACTCCGTTTGGTATATTCGTTTTTAATAGGATGCCATTTGGACTTAAAAATGCCGCAGCAACGTTTCAAAGGGTAATTGACAAAATTAAAAGTAGTATTCCCAGTGTTCTAATATTGGCATATTTAGACGATATTATTATCTGCTCTAAAAGTTTTGAGGGCTATTTGGAAGACCTTGAAACTACTTTCAAGAAACTTGATTCAATAGGATTTCATTTAAATAAAGAAAAATGCTATTTTTGCAAGCCAGAGATTAAATACTTAGGGCACATTTTAACAAAAAATGGTATAGAAATTGATCCTGAAAAAACTTCAGCCATTTTAGAACGCCCGCCACCCAAAAATTTGAAACAATTGATATCGTTTCTGCAAACATGCTCATGGCTTAGGAGATTTTTACCGAATTTCGCTAAATATCTAAACCTCTTTCAAACCTAACCAAAAAGAATGCTATGTGGAAATGGTCAACCCTTAGAAAATGAATCTTTTTTAATATTAAAAGAAAAATTAACAACACCACCGGTGTTACGACAGGTTAAAGAAAATGAACCGTTTTCTCTTAGAACTGACGCAAGTAATTATGCGATCGGGGCTGTGCTGTTACAGGGGGAGGATAACGTTGAGCAACCCATTGAATATGCAAGTCGACTGCTGATACTTGCGGAAAGGAACTACTCAACCACCGAACGTGAAGCGCTAGCTGTGGAATGGGCCGTGCAAAAATTTAGGGGTACATCGAAGGTCAAAGGTTACGATTTTTACAGATCATCAACCCTTAAGATGGTTATTTTCTTTAAAGTCTCCAACTGGAAGACTTGCAAGATGGGCATTATTGCTCCAAAGCTATAATCTCACCTTTAACTACATGTCCGGGAAACAAAACGTTGTAGCCGATGCGCTGTCCCGTCCACCATGTTTCAAGGAATTATGTGACTGTAATGCAGTGGAAATTGATTTCCCACGAGAAGGTTTGGATGAGTTTTGAAAGGCTCAATTAGAAGATAGTGAGCTAAGATCCATTATATCATCGTTTGAAAACAACGACGAAAACGTCACAAGACACACGAGCCGTGGATATATTATGATTGATGCCATACTCTACAGGCATAATTCAGATCAAGACTCCGAAAATGGCCAATTAGTAGTACCTAAATCACACCGTCAACAAATACTATTTAAGTATCACAACGATCCAATCGCCGGACATTATGGAATTGATAAAACAACGACTCGTATCACACCATTATCCTATTGGTCAGGTATTAGAGCGGATATTGCCAAATACGTGAAATCTTGTGAGGAATGTAAAAAGTACAAACCAACAAATATGAAGCCGTTTGGCTTATTAAGAACAATTAGTAGCAACAGAAGATTCGAGATTGTAGCTATAGATCTTTTTGGTCCACTGCCCAAAACTTCAGATGGAAATCAATGGATTTTGATAGTAGAAGACATTTGTAGTAGATGGGTGGAAATTTTCGCACTGAAAGAAGCATCTGCTGAAAAATGTGCGTGGTATCCTGAGATATGGGATACCACGAAGATTGCACAGTGACAATGGTACACAATTTATTTCCGCACTAATGCAAAAACTAACGTTTTGTCTGGGAATAAAGCAGACATTTACGGCTATATATCATCCAGAGGCTAACCCAGTAGAAAGGAAAAATCGTGATTTAAAAACTCAACTCTCCATATGTGTTGGAAAAGACCATACAAAGTGGAACTTAATGCTACCGGCCATAAGATTCGCTATGAATACTGCAAAATGTGATAGCTATGGCTACTCTGCAGCTTTTCTAACATTTGGCCTTGAGCTCCGAACACCAACTGAACTGAACTATGATTTCAAGGCTATAGTAAAGGCAGAAAATTTCATCCCGCAAATAACTCCACATCTTTTAAAGCTTGCGGAAACGCTGGAATTAGCAAATGAAACTCAGCATAAAATGCAAGATCGAAACAAAATTTTAGCCGATCAAAAACGAAAACCTACGAACAACATAAAAATTGGTGACAAGGTACTTGTTGCAACGCATGTACTAAGCAGAGCCAAATAAGGAATAACTTCAAAATTCACACCCAGAAGAGATGGTCCATACATCATTATTGGCATTAAAGGTTCATCATGTTTTACTATTGCTGCAATAAATTCACCAAATATACCATTAGAAACAGTACATAGATCTGCTATACATCTATATACAGGCGACGCTGAAAATCCAATATATCCCATTCAGAAGCAAGGTCGCCCTAGAAACAAACAACATGACAACAGCCAAACAACAAATGGCAACTCATCAAACAACAAACAACATGACAACGGCCAAACAACAAATGTCCAATCATCAGACAACAAACGGTCTGGGGGCAGGCCAAAAACAAATTGTAATTCACCACCAGAACAAGAAATATATGACCAAGCAAGCAACATTAAATCTTCAACCATGAGGAGATCGTTGCGGCTAGCCAATAAACCAAAATTTTGAAGGATGGTTACATTATCGGGACGATTAATGCACCATAGGTGGAGGATGTAACAGGCCGAGCAACTATTTATTTAAAATATATATTGATTTCTTTATCCTATTCTTTTATATAAAAACTACATTCCTTTACATAATTGAATTGTATGCACCACTTTTGATTAGAACAGACACTTGCATAACATGTACACATATGTATGTGCCTGCATGGCATGGTTACTGAATTGTTTCTTTGTATAGATTTTCACTCTATTTATGTACATTATACTTATTTATTACTCAAAGTATTCTCATAATATCACTACACATCTCTTTTAAATTGTTACCATACTACACATGAACATATACATATATATATACATACACACAAGCCAACGCATTGGTTCTTTCAACAAGACTATTTCTTTATGTATATACTCTCCCTCATAAACCGGCTGCGCACAAGCAGAATAACGGGACACCAAATGAATATACATCTAACATAGTATTTTATAAAGATGTATCTGTTCTAGACGAATTTTGCGATTTGACAAAAGTCAAGTAAGGTATTGTAAAAGTAATTTAAATTCATTCGGATAATAAACTTTGAACAGTCAACAACAGCGCTCTATTTATTTGTAAGACAAAATATAATTTAGAATAAAATATAATTTAAAATAAAATTGTCAGGACGTAGACAGACCTTCGTGGACTTCTACGAACGGCAGTTAAACTGAGGATGAACACCGGCGAGTTAATTCTGCCCTGTTCGAACCAGTTGATAAAAAATAGAATCATAATAAATAAAATTAATCCCTTAACAAGGCATCCCGCCCTGTTACAAGTCTAAATAATGCAATTTAAGGCCGTGATACACTATCATACAACCTTGGAAGGGATGTAAATGAATCACTCATTTTTAAATTAATTCGTGAATCATTCATGTACTGAATTGGGAAATTTTGAATTAATTCTTTTAACACATTAAATGAATTGAATTAAATTTGAGTCAATTCAAATGAATTTGGTAAAAATGAGTTGCAATTCGTTTTTAATTCAAATGAATTTGTCAAATGAATTGCAATTCGTTTCGAATTCAAATGAGTTTGTCAAAATGAATTGCAATTCATTTTTCAAATTCAATTGAATTGAATTGATTTTGAATTCGTTGAAATGAGTTAGAAGAATGAATTGCAATTCAAATGAATGAAATCAAAAATGAGTTGCAATCAATCAAATTCAAGAGCAGATCTATTGGATTGAAAAACGGAAATTTCTGCTACCAAAACTATAATTTAATTTGGTACAAAAAATAAAAAACCTTGTCCTGGATCCGCCCCTGATCAGAGAAAGTATGGTGTATGGAGTTTGTTTCTTCAAGAAAAAATTATTTTTATTTTGAAATACGCTGAACGGCAAAACACATTTAATATTCCATGAAAATTAATTATTTTTGAAATTTTGTGAACCACGACCACCCAACAACAAACTTTTTGGTAATATTTATGTCAAAAAAATAAAATTATCTTTAACAAATAAACAAAAATCAAGAAAACTTACAGTGTATGTACTTCAAAATACAATTGTGTTTTCAATTTTTTCTTAAGCTAGTTAAAATTTTATGCGCCTGCACATAGTAGCACAACTACTATGTTTTTAAATTGTTTTTACATACGTATAATATTTTGCACTTATTAAATTTATAATTGCAAAACTATTAACTTTTTTTTTTTTTTTAATGCATGTTTTTTTATTTATTGTATCTTCATATATGAACTAACAATAAGTATTCAAATCTTAAATCTGACATATAATTAATAGGCCCGACCAATGCCAGACATAACTAAGTGATAGTTGTAAATAATACATAAGTGGTGATAAGCAAAAAAAAAAAA
The DNA here is from genome assembly GCA_905220375.1 of Tachina fera. NCBI lineage: Eukaryota > Metazoa > Arthropoda > Insecta > Diptera > Tachinidae > Tachina > Tachina fera. The sequence continues at coordinate 84,821,451 of LR999964.1, read as the reverse complement.
TTTTTTTCAAGCAACTTCATTCGGAGTGTTTAGTATTAGAGCCCTTGTATCTCTCTTTTTTAAGCGGATGTGTCCAGTAAAGTTCAAGATGTTACGAGCAAGCGGATTAGGATGTGACACGAATTTAGTTAGATATTTGCCTGCGTATTTTGCAATTTCTTCAGTCACTAGTGGCATATTTAAATCACGATGTATATTTGAATTCTTAATGTACCATGGAGCAGATGTTATTAACCTTAAAATTTTGTTTTGTCTTCGTTGAATTCTCTCTATATTGGAAGCTGAAGCAGTGCCCCATATCTGGATACCGTAACACCATATTGGCTTTAAAAGCGACTTGTATATTAAAAGTTTGCAGTCTAGGCTGAGTGTTGAATTTCTGCCAATCAGCCAATGTACCTGAGTTAATTTTAGTTTCATTTGAGTTAACTTATAGTCAATGTGATGTTTCCATGTAAGCCGTCGATCGAGGTGTATACCAAGATATTTCACATGTGAATGTTGAGGAACAACTTGATTATTAATCCGAATGGGGGAACAAGTATCTCTTCGTAAGGTAAATGTTATATGGACACACTTTTGTTCATTTACCTTAATTCTCCATAAGTTTAACCATAGTTCCATCTGGCTAATGTGTTCCTGGAGTTTTCGGGATGCCTCATCAGGGTTTTCGTGCATACTAAGGCAGGCGGTATCGTCGGCAAATGTAGAAGTCTGGATACTACTGCTCAAAGGCATATCACAAGTATAAATCAAATATAAAAATGGCCCCAGTATACTCCCCTGTGGCACACCGGATGAGATAGTTTCAGGCATACTCATAAAGTGTCCTTCCACAACTGTAAATTTTCGTGCAACAATGTAACTTTCCAAAAGATTTAGAATGTTTATTGGTAAATATGTCTTCAATTTCAAAATCAGGCCTTCATGCCACACTTTATCAAATGCCTGAGAAACATCAATAAACACGGCAGAACAATACTTCTTTTCCTCAAATGTTTTTCTGATAAATTGAACCAATCTATGCGTTTGCTCAATGGTGCTATGCTGGCTTCTAAAACCAAATTGATGGTCTGGGATGCACCCATTATCAGTTCAAATTGAAGACAATTTTGTCATGAGTAGCTTTTCAAAAAGCTTTGACATTGTTGACAGTAAACTTATTGGCCTATATGACTCAGCCTTGGAAAGATCTTTACCTGGCTTTGGAATCATTTTAACCTTGGCAAGCTTCCAGCAGTCTGGATAATACTCCAGTCGTAAAATGGCATTAAAAATGAATAACAGGATTCTAATTGCAGTACGAGGTAACTTAATCAGCATCTAGTTACTAATTCCATCCATACCGTGAGCTTTTTTCGGGTTGAGTTCGGCAATTAGTTTTTGTACATCACACATCGTAAATTTTAAGGGTCGTGGGGGTAGAGCAACTACACTCGGCAAATCAGCAACACCGGTACATGTATTTGGTGTAAATACGGATTTTAAATGCTCAGCAAATATGTTACCTTTTTCAGTATCGCTTCTTGCCCAACCTCCGGTAGATGTGCGCAGAGGTGGCTTAAACTCAACGGGTGTTTTAAGCTTTTTAGCAGCGCGCCACAAAGAGTAATTAGATGCTGGTGTGACATCAAGGCCTTCCAGATAATTTTTGAAAGATGCAGTTTTTTCAGATGCAAGCAACTCTTGGAGTCGTTTAGTGCACTCTTTAAATCTGATTTTGTGTTGAGGTGATCTGTGCTGTTGCCATTCCCTTCTAGCTCTTCTTTTTTCACGTACGAGATGTTCAACGTCTGTAGAATAAATTTTATTGAACCCAGTATGCGGATGGGAGGTAGTGGCATGTTCAGAAGCTTGTTTAATATTCTCGTTAAGATTTGCAATGTTCGATTCAATATCATTGGGTGTTTTTAGCGTAATATTTTCCGTGCAATGAATACTAAGATATTTTTTGAATCCCAGCCAATTAACACGGTTTATCATCTTGACATATGGGTGAGGTAAAGCGCTTCTCAGTGGACTACAGATTGTAACGATCGTGGGAGAGTGATCAGACGACAGATCTAGGGAAGCTTCAACGTGAATTAATTCCCTAGAAATACTTTTTATGACGCCGAAATCTATAACATCCGGAATTTTTCTCACGTCAGTAGACCAGTAAGTAGGCTCCCCACTTGAAATAACATCCAAACCCATTTTTGAAATTGTGTTGAACAACGCCCTACCTCTAGGCGTAATAAGACGCGAACCCCAGAACGTATGCTTAGCATTGTAGTCGCCAGCTGCAACGAAAGAAGGTCCAAGAGATTTGTAGAACTTCTCGTATTGGTCCTCAGTGATTGAAAATCTGGGAGGAGAGTAAATTGAAGATATCACGAAATTTGTACAAAAATTTTCAATGCAGATATTTGTTGCTTGTAGATGTTCTTCACAAATGTTGTCAAGAATATAGTGCTTGAGTTTTGACTTTATTAGAATTGCTGATCCACCGCATGCTCTCCCTCTAGGGTCCTTTGTGTCATATAAAGTGTAGGCATTCATTTTAAAGAGGCTTCTAGAAGTCAAATGAGTCTCAGAGACCAACATTATATCAATATTTTTTTCCGTAAGGAAGTGCTCAAGTTCATTTTTATGTTGGCGAATGCCGTTTGCGTTCCAGAAACATATTCTTAACGTGTTCATGGCTTGTTAATTAATGCTTGAAGCAGAGTATTCTGCATTCTCAACATTTCTTGCATCATGGTAGTCATATTTGTTGTAAAGTTGTTTATAGTTAGCACCAGATTCTCAATAGTAGCTTCAAGGCGACTAAAGTTAAAGCTTGAATTTGCATTCGTTGAATTATTTGGCGGTGAAACATTTGGTGTGGGAATAGAACTAGCCTTAGCAGCATCGGCATACGATACACGTGAAGTAACTGGTTGGCTCAGTGGAGCAAAAGTGGCGGAGTACGCGTTTGATGGTTGAGCTGGAGCTAATTTAGGTTTTTGCACCATAGCCTGCTTGACGAAAGAATACACTATATAAACTATTAACTATCAACCAATATGTCAAAATCGTAAAATTAACATATTTAAGAAAAATTGGTACAAAGTGTAATTACTATAAGCACACACCGTTTTACATATCTGGATTATCAGTTATCACTTATGTGCTCTCAGTCTTACAAAATCACTCAATCAAAGATATATATATATATATATATATATATATATATATATATATATATATATATTGCCGAGTATACATCTGGCATACATGTACCCAAAAAAAGGGTAACCATTATCCCAGCAAAAAAAATATGATTTGGAAGTACTAACAACTGACGGAAGCAATTAATTACTTACCTAATAACAAAAACTTCGAAAAATGCTTCTGAAAAGTAATAACTTAAATTAAAAAATTAATTATTCATACGTAAGAGCAAGTGATTCTATAACATTGTTGAAAACTTTAAATGCGTTTGTGGATAATCGTGTTTTTTCGTTATGACAATATTTTAGTAAATGAGGGATATATACATATATGTATATCGTATATGTATATTTTTTCTTAAATATACTACTCCTTTATTGCTTTAAAACACTAGGATATATATTGCATCTTTCCATTCCTTTCTTGTTTTTTGGTCAGATAAAAGTGTACGAATGTCGCGTCCGTGTCCTGGGAATTGCCCATATGTATTTGTACTGTACCTTATATTTAGTTGTTCTAAGTTACAGTTAACTGCTTTAATATTAGCACGTCTGTGGTTGTGGTTGTATAATGACATTTGTTATTGCTTAATAAAAGTTTTATAATATATATATATATATATATTATATATATATTACAATTGTTTGTGATTTTTCATAAAAAGTTCAAACTCGCAACAAAGCAACACTACCAAAAAGCATTAATATCAATAAATCACGGTCAAAACTTGCAATTTTTGTTGCAACAACTTTTTATTTTTGTGTGAAAAAGATATAGAGAGGAATACAAAATATACATACATAATTCTTTTTTGTACTTATTTATTTATTTATTTATTTATTTATTTATTATTTACTTATTTGTCTATTAATTTATTTATTTATTAATTTATTTATTGGTTATATATATTTGTTTATGAATGTATTTATTAATTTTAGTATTTTATTCACACAAAAGCATGTTAAAATTGAATGGTTTAAAACTTTTATATTTTTACCTATACCTAAATTATTTGTAAATAAGAATCAAATATTAGATTAATGATTTTTTTAGGGTTCCGTACACCAAAGCTGAAAAAAGGACCTATTGTTTTCGCTACGCTGTCCGTCTGTCCGTCACACGGTATTTTCTCAGGAACCGTAAGAGCTACGGACCTGAAATTCGGAGAGAGTATGTAGAACCTTGGCCGCTACAACAAGAAATACATGAGAATTAAAATTTAAAGTGCGCTCCAAAACGAGCGACGAAAAATATTAAAATCCCATGTAATACACATACAATTGTATGTAAATACGTATATTGACACTTGAAATATGTAAAATTATTGTATTTTTGTATAGACTACAACAATTAACACTAAAATTTAAAAAATTTAAATTAAACGCTGGTTCATCAGTTAATGCAATTTTGGCTATGTTATTTTGACAACTTGCTATATCTTGGAAACCGTAATAGGTAATCTCTTGAAATTTTCAAAAACGGTAAAACTAAAAAATCTGAAAATTATAAAACCGCCAAACCAAAAATCGCCAAAAACAAAAAAATCGCCAAATTTAAAAAAAAATTCTTACACTAAAATAAGTCGCAAAATTCGAAAAAATCGTCCAATTTAAAACAATCGACAGAATTAAAAAAAAAGCGCCAAAAACCGAAAAAAATAGACAAACGCGAAAAAGGCTCCAGTAACAAAATAATTGTTAATAAGAAAAGAAATCGCCAAAATTAAAAAAAAATTGTCAAATTGAAAAATCGCCAAAAACCGAAAAAAACGCCAAAATGAGAAAAAAAGTGTCAAAATTACAAAAAAGCGCCTAAATGAATAAAGTCGCCAAAATGAAGAAACGCCAAAAACCGAAAATCGGCAAAATTAAAAAATAATCGCAAAAACGAACAAATCGCCAAAAAATAAAAAACGCCAAAAACCGAAAAAAATCGCTAAAACGAAAAAAAATTCAAAACTAAAAAAATTGATAAAATGGGAAAAATATCCAAAAACCGAAGAAATCGCCAAAACAAAAAAATCGCCAGAAAGAAAAAAATCGCCAATATTAAAAAAAACGTCAAAAACGAAAAAAAAGCCAAAACTATATTTTATATAGGCTACAAAAGTTCGTATTGAATTACATATCTCGTGTCCGTACGTAACCCTTCGTGCGCGGGTTAAAGTCGCACTTTACTGAATTTTTTGTTTGTTATATTCGTTTTAGCTGGTAGACATGGAAGGCTATTTTAGAAAGTAATTATGTATACTGGTGAGATATCAATGATTTGTTTTTATTTTTGTTTGATTTTAATTTTTTTGTGTGTAAAGAGTTTGAAGAAATTAATAAAATATACAATTTATGCGTGCTATATTAATTCATTCTTTTCACTTATTTTGATATTGAGGATTGTCAAAGATTGGTTGTTATTTTCAGTGCTTGCTGACATTTGTCTCTGTGTATTGACTCCTACATTTTGCTTATGAATTAATCGTTATACGAATAAATTGATAAGTTTTCTAATATGGCAGCAAGTACAACATTGTATCTACAATTGTCAAATCTTCAAACATGTTGCTTTTAATAGTTTGATACGTGTTTTATTAAACAATTAAAATTACCTTTGAATAAAAAAATAGCAAATATAGTAATATTTAAAACATATATTATATATTGTATACATTAAATAAAATTAATTCTTTGTTATATAAAAGTGCAACAAGGTATGTAAATACCAAAATTGCTTTGGTGTAGAGGACCAAGTGGTCAGTAGTCGATACTCAAATCAAGAACGACCACTACCACTGAATAATCATCAATATACAGGCTTCACTTATCCTCAATAACTAAAATATGATCAACAATATCAATATCCTTATCAAAAACATCCTCACGAAGAACAACAACTACAATATCCTCAACAACAACAACATCAATAACCTTATCAACAGTATCCTTATCAAGAATAACAACAACAAGAACTACACTGTCTTCAAGAACAACAACAACAATATCGTTATCAACAATCTACTCGTACGCAATATCCTCATCTTAAATATGCTCATCAGCAACATTCTCATCAAGAACAGCAATAACCACAACTACAAATGTATAGGCAGTAAACTGCTACTCCCATGCAATGGTACCCAAATTTGCAGCAACCTCCTACTCCAGTACATTGGTATCGAAATGCTGAACAACACCAAACACTACAATTATCACCCTCAACAACAACAACAACAGCAGCAGCAACAGCAAGGTTGACATGATTTTGGAAATAGCTCAACAAATAATATCAACATTGACGGAGAGTTTATGAAATATTATGAAATCAGAAAAACATTATCTCTTATGGAATACAAAATAATAGGGATGAACTTCTCTTTGAAGATTTTATTGTCGAAAATGAATCGACTTTTATAGAGAGGGTTGATACCATTTGAAGCAACATACTATATTAAAATTTAATATAAGTACATAGCAGAATATCTAAATATTGTTGGTGAAGAATAAGAAATAATTAAAATAGTATATACAGCAAAAACGAGCTTGTTGACTAGAGCAGATAACGTGATAGGATTATTCTGTAAGCAGGTCAAAGAAATTCAAAATAAAAAGGCTGAGTTCCAGGAGAGAGATTCCGTATGGACTTTTGTTCGCATAGTTCGAGCTGAATTAAATATTAATAAAAATATCTTTAGCAAAAGGAGCTCATTGGAAAGCACACCGGAGAAGTTTGCTAGTCATGATGCTTGCATGAACATTGCAAACAGTGATAATTACTGTTTTAAGTGGGCCTTAATTGCGGCAATGAGTACCTCGGCTATCAATGGTACGACTCGATGCTCTTCGTATAATATTGAAGATATAAGTGCTGATATAATTTCGCTACAAAATGGAACTATAATTGATTTTTCAAATTTAACATTTCCGATGTCAATAAAAAATAGTAAGGAATATGAGAGGTGGAATGATGTTAGTGTAAATGTGTTTGGATATGACGACGAGACTGATGAACTAATTGGACCATTTTACATAACCCAAAATGATAACACAAAGCATGTTAACTTATTGCTATTGGCAAACATGGATGAGACATGGGGGAAAATTATGCCAAGTAAGCAGATGGCCTAGATTTAATATGAAACCCTGACGATTTCATATTTATAAAATGCATGGCAGATTATAGTGTTATGTATTGGGCAAGAAAGAACTTGGTCAAAATTTATATCTCACTAATTTTTTTTAAACATGTATTTATTTATTGTATCTTCAAATATGAACTAACAATAAGTATTCAAATTTTAAATCTAAAATATAATTATTAGGACCGACCACTGTTGGACATAAACTTGTTAATAGTTATAAATAATACATAAGTAGTAATAATCAAAAAAGAAAAGAAAAAAGTATTTTCAAAAAATCTCATCTGAAGTGTTGAGTAATAGAGACCTCGTGTCCCTCTTTTTTAAGCGGATGTGTCCAGTAAAGTTCAAAATATTATGAGCAAGCGGATTAGGATATCACTCGAGTTTTGTTAAATATTTGCCTGCGTATTTTGCAATTTCTCACTAATTTTAATGGCCGAAATTTTGGATAGGAACTTGGTCTTTTTTCACGTTTACGTTTTAGTGACGATCTGACTACTTTTTGAAAAATTTTCAATAATAATACTTTTTAAACTTGAAATTTCTAGTGTATTTCATTTTTGTTCATGTTCAGTGGGCCAATTGAAAAGGGCGTAGCTACATAAAATAATGAGTTAGAGTGTGACGGTTGTTGGATTGCACACCTTAAAAAAGCATTATTGTGTCATTACAACGCCGCCAGTGTGCACGCAATTTGGTAAGACTCTTCTGAAAAGAAAGATAAAAAGTAAATCATAAATTTTAGTGGGCGTATCTAAAAAATGTCTGCGCTCGACAGTATAATCTTAGGTTTAAATCTTTATTAGCCTATCCTTGACCACTTTACTATCTGCTAGTACTAATGGTTCATTTACAGTTTTGTAGGAAAAGCTAATAGTAGTAGTAGAATGTATGCGCCCCAGCAATAAAAATTGTCAAATTTGGGTAATTTAAATCGAAATTTTGTAATTTATGGGCTAAAATTTACATATTAAGGTAATTACTGTCAATTGTGCGAAGTGACGAGGGTTATGGACGGTTTGTACGTAGAAAAGGGTAGTTTGATGTCGGCCGTCGATGTGTGTTTGTTTTAATTTTATGGTTTGATATCCGTTCGCCGATGCGCATAGTTAATTATGTATGCACGTGGGGCTTGTTTGTACGTAGTATGTTTTTTCGTTTGTTAAGCGGTGCGGAAGGGTACTTGAGAAAGAAATTGTGTGGAAATCAATGAATGTTTTTTGTTGTTGGTTTTATTTAGTTTGATTTTTATTTATTTTTTTCCTATGTTTAAAGAGTTCGAAGATATGAATAAAATATATGGTTTGTGAGATAATCATGGTTTGATATCCGTTCGTCGATGTACATAGTTAATTGTGTAGGTACGAAGGATTTTATGTATGTTTTTGTTTTAATTTTAATTTTGAATGGATTTTTTTTTTGTTTGTTAAGCGGTTGAAGCAGGTTTATGATTTTAGAGTGTAAGTGCGTGTGTGCATAGAGAAAAATGTTGCTTTTGTCTTTTTGCAATATTCTTTTTTTAGCTGGTGGTCATGGAAGATTATTTTAGAAAGAAATTATGTATGCTTGTGGGAAATCTATGAATGTTTTTTGTTGTTGGTTTTATTTAGTTTGATTTGTCTATTTCATTATTTAAAGAGTTTGAAGAGGTAAACGAAGTATGTAATTTATGAACTTATTTGAAGGTTGGAAAAAATGAAGTGTACGATATTTATGATTGTCAAAGGGAATTAGAGATGCATGATCATGGGAGCCAACGTTATGCTCATACGTGTGTATGTTTTTACAATAACTTGAGCGTTGGCAGATGGGTAAGTAGTCGTATATGTATATGTGCAATGCCGAGTACAAATCTGGCATTTTCTTGTGTTCTAATCATTTTCTAAAATGTGTGCAACGCCTTTCACATTATGTTTTTTTTTTTGTTTATATGGAATACAAAACGGAAATGATAAACGTTACCACTAGGGCACACTGTTGCGATGTCACAAAATATCATAGTGTGTACTTTTTGTTGTTTGTAATATTCGTTTTATTAGCTGGGGACATGGAAGGGTATTTTAGAAAGTAATTATGTATGCTGGTGAGATATCAATGTTTTGTTTTTGTTGTTGTTGTTGTTTGATTTCAATTTTTTTATGTGTAAAGAGTTTGAAGAAATGAATAAAATATACAATTTATGCGTGTTGTATTTATTCATTCTTTTCACTTCTTTTGTAAAGAAATTGAAGTTTGTGATATTGAGGATTGTCAAATATTGGTTGTTATTTTCACTGCTTGCTGACATTTGTCTCTGTCTATTGACTTTTACATTGTGCATATGACGTAATCGTAACTCGTATAAATTGAGAAGTTTTCTATTCTAGCAGCAAGTAAAGCATTGTCTCTACAAGTGTCAAATTCTCAATAATTTCGCTGTTAATACGTAAATAATCAAATTGACTTTTGAATAAAAAATATTAAATATAATAATATTAAATATATATTTATTTATAATAATATTGTATAAACTAAAATAAAAAAAAAAATGAATTCTTCAGCTTATGAGTGCAATGTGTGTAGAAAGGTATATAAATACAAAAAATGCTTTTTGGATCACATCCAAAATAATGGTGTTGAGGACCAATATATATATCCTCAACAACAGCAACAATATCAATATCCTCAACAACAACAACAACAATATCAATATCCTCAACAACAACAACAACAACAATACCAATATCCTCAAGAACAACAACAACAACAATATCAATATCCTCAACAACAGCAACAATATATATATCCTCAACAACAATATCAATATCCTCAACAACAACAACAACAATACCAATATCCTCAAGAACAACAACAATATCAATATCCTCAACAACAGCAACAATATCAATATCCTCAACAACAGCAACCATATCCTACGGCCATGCAATGGTACCCAAATATTGACCAACAATTGCAATATCAACTACAACAACAACAAAAACAAATGTATTGGCAACAACCCTCTACCTCCATGCAATGGTACACAAATACTTATGAACATCATCAACAACAACAACATCAACAACAGCTAAACCTTGCTTGGATTTAGAAAGTAGCTCAACAAATAATATCAACATTGATGGAGAGTGTATGAAATATTATGAGATCAGAAGAGCATTTAAAAATAATATTATTTCTTATGGAATACAAAAGATTGAAGATTTTGTTGTCGAAAATGAATCGACTTTTATAGAGAGGCTTGAGTACCATTTGAAGCAACATACTATATTGAAATTTAATATAACTATAGTTGCAGAAGATTTAAAAATTGTGGGCGAAGAATTAGAAATAATAATAATAGTACATACAGCAAAAACAAGCTTGTTGACCAGGAGCAGATGACGTGAATGAATTTTTCTGTAAGCAGGTCAGAGAAATTCAAAATAAAATGTCTGAGTTTCAGGAAAAAGATTCCGGATGGAGTCTTGTTCGCATAGTTCGAGCTGAACTTAATAATAATAAATCTTCTATGGTAAAAAGAGCTCATTGGATTAGCACCCCGCAGAAGCTTGCTAGTCGTGGTGCTTGCATTAATATTGAAAACAGTGATAATTACTGTTTTAAGTGGGCCTTAATTGCGGCAATGAGTACCTCGGCTATCAATTTTCCGAATCGATGCTCTTCATATAACATTGAAGATATTAGTGCTAATATAATTTCGCTTCAAGATGGAACTACAATTGATTTTTCAAATTTGACATTTCCGATGTCACTAAAATAAATTAAGGAATTTGAGGGACAGAATGATGTTAGTGTGAATGTGTTTGGATATGACGACGAGAGTGATGAACTAATTGGACCATTTTATATAACCCAAAATGAAAAGACCAAGCATGTTAACTTATTGCTATTGGAAAACGTGGATGGGCATAACTATATTTTTATAAAAGATATTTCAAAGTAAGTAATATATTGGAAAGTATTTAAAATTAAATAATACAATACGCGTTTTTGATGTCTTACAGACTACTAAAAAGGCAAACAACGACACATTGCGAACGACTCTTATTTTGCAACAGTTGTCTGCAATACACCCATCTTGAAAATATTATGGAGAAACATAAAATGGAATGTGGTAAAATAGTTACCACAATGCCAAAGGCAGAAGACTCCATACTGCGGTTCAAGAGCCACCATAGAAAAATTGACGTCCCTTTGGTTGTATACGCCGATTTTGAATGTGTTTTGCAACAGATAGACTTTAGTGAAAGTAGTAAAACTAAATTAAATCAGTCACATGTACCCTGCGCATTCAGCTATTTTATTAAGTGTAAGCATGACAATAAATTGGATAAGCTGAGAATTTATACGGGTAAAGATGCTTCTGAAAAATTTGTTAAATTTTTGAATCAAGATTGTCAAGATATATATAACAATTATCTCACAAAAACAATTGAAATGGAGAACTTGACAGATGAAGAAAATGTAACATTTTACAATGCGATAACTTGTCACATATGTGGACAATACTTAAATAATGATCGTGTGAGAGATCATTGTCATATAAGCGGTAAATATCGAGGTGCTGCGCATAACAGATGCAACCTAAGTTATCAAGTACCCAAGTTTATTCCAATTTATTTTCATAACTATTCATCCTATGATTCTCATCTTTTTGTGAAAGAATTAAGTAAGGTTGCGACAAATATAAAAGTCCTTCCGTTAAATAAAGAGTTATATATATCTCTATCTCAATTTATTAATATGAGTGATGGTACAGATCTTGAACTTAGGTTTCTTGATGCAATGCGTTTTATGGCCGATAGTTTGGAATCGTTGGCAAATAATCTTACCGTCAACGATTTTCATACTATTAGAGCACAATTTCAAACAAGCCAAGAATTTAATCTCATAAGGAGGAAAGGAATTTTTCCTTATGATTATCTTGATTCTTTTGAAAAACTTAATGAAACACAACTTCCACCTAGAAAAGATTTCTTTAATAAACTTAATAACAAAGAATGTTCTATTGAAGACTATGCACATGCGAATGAAGTCTGGACAATTTTTAACTGCAAAACTTTGAAAGATTATATGGAATTGTATTTGAAAACAGATGTGCTTCTCCTAACGGATATTTTTGAAAATTTTAGAAATGTCTGTATAAAAATTTATAGCTTGGACCCCTGTCAATACTATACTGCCCCGGGGCTATCTTGGGATGCTATGCTTAAGCATACAAACATTGAATTAGAGCTAATAACCGATATCGACGTGTACAATTTCTTTAAAAAAGGGATACGAGGTGGAATTGTCCAATGTTGTAAAAGATACTCCAAGGCAAATAATAAGTATTTAGACACTTTTGATAAAAATAAACCTTCCGAATTTCTTATGTATTTAGATGCAAACAATCTTTATGGTTGGGCCATGTCTGAACATCTTCCTTATGGAGGATTCAGATGGTTAAAAGGCGAAGAACTAAATATTAATCCGCAGTTAATAGATGATAATTCAAATGATGATTATGTATATGAGGTTGATTTAGAATATCCTTCTTATTTACATAACTCGCATAACGATCTTCCTTTCTGTGCCGGAAACAAGGAAATTGGAGCATCAAAATATAAAAAACTAATAACTGATTTTTCGCCAAAACATTCTTATATAATTCATTACAGAGTACTTAAACAATGTCTAGAAAACGGTTTGATTTTGAAAAAAATACATAGAGTTCTAACTTTTAAGCAGTCTCCATGGTTGAAAGATTATATAGATCTTAATACTAAATACAGAGCCGAAGCTAGAAATAACTTTGAAAAAATTTTTTTTAAATTGCTCAACAACGCAGTATATGGGAAAACCATGGAGAATGTGGACAAAAGGAAAGATGTGAGGATTGTTACCAGTTGGACTACATTAAACCGAAACCGCTTGGGTGCTCAAAATTGGATATCTAAATCAAATTTTCATAGCTTAGCAATATTTTCAGAAGATATGGTAGCGATTCAAATGAATCGAGTGAAGACATGTTATAATAAGCCAATATATTTAGGATTTTGTGTGCTAGAACTTTCTAAATGGAAGATGTATAATTTTCATTATAGATACATGCAAGCTAAATTCAAGTCAAAATTGAAATTAAATTACATGGATACTGACTCATTCATATACACAATACAAACTGAAGACTTTAACGCAGACATTAAAAATGATATAAAACATGAATTTGACACTTCTGACTATCCAGAAACAAATGATTACGGGATTCCACTCGTAAACAAAAAAGTTCTGGGTATGATGAAAGATGAGAATTGTGGGATGATTATGGAAGAATTCGTGGGACTACGGTCTAAAATGTACTCCTTTACTGTACAAAATGGAAAGGAAATTAAAAAATCTAAAGGAGTAAAAAAATGTGTTTTAGATAAGTATAGCCTAAGTTCGTATAAAGATTGTTTATTTAACATATCAAATGTTTATGATAATATGCTCACTTTTAAGTCTAAGTTGCATGAATTATATACTATGCAAATACATAAAGTAATATTGAGTTATCAAGATGACAAGAGAAAAGTCAAAAGTGATGGTATAAACACATATGCATGGCATCATATTGAAATTGATGAAACAAATCCTGATTATGAACTTGATATGTTATTATTAGAAATAGAAAAACTTCAAGAAGATGAGTAAAATATGTATACAAATTAAAGCTTCTGTAATTTATTTCTCTAATTATAATTATTTAGTTTTAAGTAAAAATCTTTGTGTCTATTGGATATAAATATGGATTTTTGATGATAAGCAAAGATAATGACTTAAACAATGGTCGCTATAGAAAGCAATTCGACTATTTTATAACGATATAAATTACTCTAGATAAAAGTAAAACATTAGTACTTAATTTGGTCTTGCGCATAGTACATCTACTTATTTCCTAAAGTATTTACCATACCTGATCTGTTACCAGATCTAATAGCTGATACCTGATCTGATACCCCAATACCTGATCTGATAGCTGATGTTATACCTGATCTGATACCTGATACCTGATCTGATGGCTGATCTGATACCTGATCGGATAGCTGATCTGATAGCTGATATCTGATCTGGTGTCTAATAGTTGAAAATGGATGAAAAAGTTTTAAAAGGGTTAATAAAGACAAGAAATGCTTTAAAGAAAAAATTTCGTAGTATAAAAGTTGATGAAGCAGATACACATGAGCAATTCAAAGATACATTTAAACCAATAATAGAACCATTAACAGAATTTGTGAACAATTCTAAAAATAATAAAAGAAGTATTAAGGCAGAAAGAGATGAACTTAAAACGAAAGCTTATAAAAATTCAAATTTTCCATTCAACGAACAATCAGTTAAGTTAGAGACAAGTACTCCAAAGAAACTTGTTGAAGAAACGTTATGCAATAAAAATATCTCACTTAGTAATCGAAACGCAAACAAGGTTGATAATGTTGATACTGATGATGATGATGATGATGATGATGATGATGACAACGATGATTTTTACTCTCAATCGGAAACTCTAGACAATTCAGATAATAATAAGAGTTATACTGACCTAGCACTCTTGGAAAGCAGAAATGAATTAGACACTCTATACGGTCCACATAAAGGTTTTAATAATGAATGGAAGTTTGGCAATAGTAGTATTAAACTTACTGAAGATAAAATAGTGATTGGAAATCAAATATGGGCTTTTACACCAGGTTTATTTTCTTTACTGTTTCACAAAACACCAAAATATTATGATAAACATGAATTAGATATATATAAGAAAATTCTAGTGAGCACAAATGCATACAAAAGAGATTATAGATCTGATGGACAAATCAAAGGAACGAAAGCATATAAATATAAGCATATTATCAGTAAATTGTTTAAGAAAGAAAGTGAAAAAACTCATCAACTTCGTCATCACTACATGCAATAAAAAGTCCTTACAAGGGTAAGGGTTTGATGAAACTAAACCCATACAAAGCTAACTATATATACTGGGATGATCCTAATGAGTTAGTAGATCGCCTTAGGCTATTGCTAGCATCACAAGCTGCAGGTCATACTAATCACAATAACGAAATTGTCTCAATTATCGAAGAATTATATGAAGCAAAAATTATAGAATAATATTTATCTACATAAATCATGTCTATCGATAAGTTTGGGCACTATCTTAATGATACAAGTGGCAGAGTTTTTGTGAAAAATTTTCCTAAACTGCTGGGCTTCGTTATGGATACAACTAATAACATTGACGTTCAAAACAAAAGAATCAAAAATGTGGCAAAAGCTTTGGAGGAAAACGACGTTGTTAATAAATTGTTTCTGCTAAGTCAAATTGAAGAGGTACGAGATGAAATCAATATAATTTTAAGTCAGAAACTAAATGAAATTAGGGAAACAATTTCAAGTATGAAATTATTCTTTGAAAAAGAAATTAGAAAGATAAATGAGTTAATCTATGGGTATATAAAAAATATGATGGTCAACAGTACTTAAATGAACTCGCACTGAACTCAACTTATCCCGTCAAATTCTAAATACGTTAAAT
The DNA here is from genome assembly GCA_905220375.1 of Tachina fera. Taxonomy (NCBI): domain Eukaryota; kingdom Metazoa; phylum Arthropoda; class Insecta; order Diptera; family Tachinidae; genus Tachina; species Tachina fera. The sequence goes on along the minus strand of LR999964.1, from coordinate 84,805,573 downwards.
AATGACTTCAAAAAGAAATTTAATAAATGAACTACATAAGCAAGCACGAAAACATTTTCCACGTCGAAGATTTGTTATGAAAGGAATAGATGATCTTTGGCAAGCTGATTTAGTTGAAATGGGGAACTATTCTACAGACAATAGTGATTATCGATTTTTGCTGACCGTAATTGATACATTTTCAAAATTTGCTTGGGCAGTACCCTTGAAAAGAAAGACTGCATTGGAAACAACCCAGGCTATGCAGAATATTTTTCAACGCGAACGAATACCAAAAAACTTGCAAACACACGACAGTAAAGAGTTTTTCAATAAACACTTTGGAAAATTGATGAATAAATACAACATTAATCACTAATCAACATATAGCACAATGAAAGCATCAATAGTAGAACGATTTAACAGAACATTAAAAGGAATGATGTGGAAAGAGTTTAGCTTTAATGGGTCTTATAACTGGCTCGACATTTACAAAGACTTGATTAATACATATAATAAGAAAATTCATCGCACCATCAAAATGCCACCGATTCAAGTTAACTATAAAAATGAGAAAAAATTATTAAACACGGTATATAACCGCTTAAAACTATTCAAATTATCAAAGTTCAATGTGGGAGATCATGTGCGCATAAGTAAATATAAACATGTTTTTGAAAAAGGATATACACCAAATTGGACCACAGAAATTTTCACGATTAAAAGAGTTCAAAATACATATCCAGCCACATACATATTAGAAGACTATCGTGGTAATCCTATCAAAGGTGGGTTCTATGATGAAGAACTTTCAAAAACTAGATATCCAAATACATATCTAGTTGAAAAGGTTCTTAAAACTAAAGGAGAGAAGGCATATGTTAAATGATTAGGATTTTCCAATCAACATAATTCTTGGATCAATAAAAATGAAATATTGTAGTTAAGTGTATATATAAGTCTATATTTGTATCTAATATATTTAAATAAAATATAAACTTCCTTTTTTATACAAAGTGCTGTGTTTAATTTTACTTATTTGTAATAAGACAATCATAATGTCAATAACACTTACTCTTAGCTCAAACTCATCTGAGTTATCTGATAACTACTTTCCTCCTATTCGTTTGGATGGTGAATATGAATGTGCTCTAACTGATTTTCATTCATATAATAGCATTCCCAATGTAGATGATTATAACAATATATTTCATATTGGTGAACATGTAAATAAAATACCAATAGGATCTTATGAATTGAATGATATAGTTGATTATATTAAACATAACTATAAGCAGTATTGTCCGGAAAATAAAATTGATATAGAATCTAATAACAATACAATGCAAGTTAGAGTTAAAAGCTCTAAGGATCCCATATACTTTAACAAGGATAACAAAATTGGAAAACTTTTTGGATTCAATAAGAAAATTCTAGCTCCTAACCAAGACCATTACTCAGATCTACCAGTCAATATTTTCATGGTGAATGTCTTGCGTGTTGAATGTAGTATAGCCGTTAACATATATACGAATAACTTACAAGCACACACATTACACGAATTTGCGCTCAATGTCCCCCCAGGGTATAAAATTTTTGAGATTCCTCGAAATATTATCTATTTACCAGTTAACTGCCGAGAGATAAGTTCTCTCACTCTACGCATAGTTGATCAAAAAGGTGATTGGATTAATTTTCGAGGAGAGGAAATTACAACACGAATATATTTGAGATCTAGCAAATAATAATAATATACAACGTCAAGCAATCTAAGGATAAAATTGGATACACTCATAAAACACTATTGCAAACCAAACCACAATTAAAGAGATCATTACACAAAAATATTTGGCGCAAGAAAATAAAAAATCTTTTAAGTCTCTCACTTTAAATTTGACAAGGAAATGAGTTACATACTAGTAAAACCTCAATCAGACGAGAGTATAATTAAAAAGGACTATCACACATATACACCATAACTAAAATCCTTCAACAATAATGATGAGATTCGAATTTCAATACAAAATCAAGACTTATATGTGCTACCCAGCGAAAGCTACATATATGTTGAGGGAAGTATTGTAGATGATAATGACAGCAAAATATCTTCGTTTTTATATCTAAAATTAAAAAATAACTTTGTGGCACATCTCTGTGACGAAATTCGATATGAACTTAATGGCATAGAAATTGATCATACAAGACATTTAGCGATTACAAGCAGCCTAAAAAATTTTGTTTCCTTATCACCAACAGAAAGTGTTGGCTTGTACAATGCAGGATGGAACAAACTCGATGATTTGGATATTTCAAATGGACACTTTAATTTCTATGTACCACTGAAACTATTTTTAGGTTTCGCTGAAGACTATAATAAAATTATACTCAGCGGTAAACATGAATTGGTTCTCTTACGTAGTAAGAACGATGAAAAACTCGTATACTCAACTGTTGCTACTGACAAACCAAAAATTAGTATCTCAAACATCTCATGGAGAATTCCGCATGTACAATTATCCGATCTGAGCAAATTGAATATGATTAAAATTATGAACAGTGGTGCTTCTATACCAATGGCATTTCGCAGTTGGGATTGTCACATTAATCCTCAACTAAATACAGGAACTAGCTATATATGGAATGTTAAATTGGCTGCAAATAGAGAACGACCCCGTTTTGTGTTGATTGCTTTTCAACAAGAAAATAAGTTTGTTCATTGTAATTTAAACAATTTAAAAGTACATTTAAATTCCGAATCGTACCCATATGATGATCTAAATATAAAATTTAAAAATGATCGGTATGCCATTCTATATGATATGTATCTACGGTTTCAACAAAGCTACTACATGAGGGAATCACAACCACTTCTAAATGCTCAAGAATTTAAAAATAGTGTGCCGATAGTAGTAGTAGATGTCAGTCATCAAAACGAAGCCCTCTCTAACGGTCCTGTTGATATAAAAATTGAAATTGAAACAGACTCCAATATACCTACCGATACATCAGCTTTTTGTATACTCATCCACGACCGTATAATAGAATACATACCCTTAAAAGGTCAAGTTCGTAAGATAATGTAAATAAAAAATAATAAAATAAAATGACTGTGGATAAAGTTTTCATCGATATGCAAGGATTTAAGTCTAATTCAAACATCTACATTGCAAAAGAAATAGCAATTGTTTTTAACAATAAGGAGCACATAAATTTTATTATTAAACCACCGTTTAACTTCAAAAGATTATCAGTAGCAAAACAAAGAGAAGCGAATTGGCTAACGAGAAACTTTCATCATCTGAATTGGAATGACGGATCAATATCATTTAAGAGTGTTGTAACATTTTTAAAATCCAATTTAAAACATTATTCAATCTATGTTAAGGGTGTGGAAAAGAAGAAATAGTTTGAAAAACTACTTCAAATTAGAGTTTTCAACATCGAGGATATTGGCTGCATCAACTTTAAGCATATACAACTTAAATATCCAGAATATTTTTACTGCAGCTATCACAGTTATGGTATTTGTGCCTTAAGAAATGCATATTTACTTTATCAAGAAATAAACTAAAAAAATATATTTTATTTTTCTATTCTTACATTGTCACAACATATATTTACGATATTTTTTTAAATAAATATGTAGATTAAAATTATAAAAAAAATTTGTTCAATCATTTATTTATATGTATATGGTATATACAAGAGACAGAGACAAATGTCAGCAAGCAGTGAAAATAACAACCAATATTTGACAATCCTCAATATCACAAACTTCAATTTCTTTACAAAAGAAGTGAAAAGAATGAATAAATACAACACGCATAAATTGTATATTTTATTCATTTCTTCAAACTCTTTACACATAAAAAAATTGAAATCAAACAACAACAACAACAAAAACAAAACATTGATATCTCACCAGCATACATAATTACTTTCTAAAATACCCTTCCATGTACCCAGCTAATAAAACGAATATTACAAACAACAAAAAGTACACACTATGATATTTTGTGACATCGCAACAGTGTGCCCTAGTGGTAACGTTTATCATTTCCGTTTTGTATTCCATATAAACAAAAAAAAACATAATGTGAAAGGCGTTGCACACATTTTAAAAAATGATTAGAACACAAGAAAATGCCAGATTTGTACTCGGCGTTGCACATATACATATACGACTACTTACCCATCTGCCAATGCTCAAGTTATTGTAAAAACATACACACGTATGAGCATAACGTTGGCTCCCATGATCATGCATCTCTAATTCCCTTTGACAATCATAAATATCTTACACTTCATTTTTTCCAACCTTCAAATAAGTTCATAAATTACATACTTCGTTTACCTCTTCAAACTCTTTAAATAAGGAAATAGACAAATCAAACTAAATAAAACCAACAACAAAAAACATTCATAGATTTCCCACAAGCATACATAATTTCTTTCTAAAATAATCTTCCATGACCACCAGCTAAAAAAAGAATATTGCAAAAAGACAAAAGCAAAATTTTTCTCTATGCACACACGCACTTACACTCTAAAATCATAAACCTGCTTCAACCGCTTAACAAACAAAAAAAAATTCCATTCAAAATTAAAATTAAAACAAAAACATACATAAAATCCTTCGTACCTACACAATTAACTATGTACATCGACGAACGGATATCAAACCATGATTATCTCACAAACCATATATTTTATTCATATCTTCGAACTCTTTAAACATAGGAATAAAAATAAATAAAAATCAAACTAAATAAAACCAACAACAAAAAACATTCATTGATTTCCACACAATAACTTTCTCAAGTACCCTTCCGCAGCGCTTAACAAACGAAAAAACATACTACGTACAAACAAGCCCCACGTGCATACATAATTAACTATGCGCATCGGCGAACGGATATCAAACCATAAAATTAAAACAAACACACATCGACGGCCGACATCAAACTACTACTTCACACCATTGACAGTAATAACCTTAATATGTAAATTTTAGCCCATAAATTACAAAATTTCGATTTAAATTACCCAAATTTGACAATTTTTATTGCTGGGGCGCATACATTCTACTACTACTGCTAATGAGAAATACATAAGTAATAAACTTAAACTGCTAAGCCGAAGTACGTTAAAGAAAAAAAACAAGTTTTTTGGTTGTTATCACCATCACTTTTCAAAACAAGAAATTTTTATATTAGATAAGTGTAATGCGTAAGAAAAGTTTTAATAAAATTGACCTTAATTTATGATTTTATCAGGCTAAAGTTTATAGAACTTTTTGAGTCATGTGATAATGTGATAATTGTTATGTTTTATAACACCAAAGTTAATTATAGATATTTTGACAAACACGTAGTAGAACGGAACAATTAGGTGATCTTAAGTTTGAGTTTAAAGTGTTTGTTCCCGACCCTGATTGAAACTTCTGATTTCTTAGATTTTTCTTAGTGATATCTGGTCTAGATTTATTTGTGTATCAAATTTCTGTTCTCTAGTGCAAATTTGAGTTTTAAAGGCATGGCCCCCATACCAGATAAAATTTCTTGGTTTTAAGATTTTTCCATTTGCTTACTCATTTACACTTACCTGTGTATAAAACTTCTCTAGCCTGAATTAAACCTTCAAATTTAATGAGCATTACCCCTCCCACTATTTGAAAGTCACTTTTGTTGTGAACAGCGCTTATAATTCATGCTACTTTTCCTTAAAAAATGATAGACCGAAGTAGATTAAACACAAAGCTTACATTTTATGGGAGTGATCACGCCCACTTTTTAGGGTGATAGTTTAATGTCTTGCATAAGTGCAACTTGTATGCAATGTTTCACTAAAATAGTTTGAGTTAAAAGCTGTATATAAAATTTTTAATTCTGAACAGTATTAGCGTGGCCCTGTCCATTCTGGTGAAATTTGTTAGGTTTTCACATTTTGATAGTTTTAGATTTACTTGTGTATCAAATTTCAGGTCATTAGCGCAAATTTTAATTTTTAGTTTTTAAGGACGTAGCCCCGCCCTTCTGACTAAAATATCCAGGTTTTCAGGGCTTCTTAGTTGGCTTCTCACCTAGAGCTAGTTCAATATCCAATCTCAGCTTTTTAGCGCAACTTTTGATTTAAAAATGTTATGGGCGTAGCCCCGCCCACTTTTTCAAACTCAATTTTTTTTTTCGGCAAGTGCTTATCGTTCGTGTCAAGTTTCGTTGCAAACGGATAATAATACCCACTTAAATTGTTTATCTAAATAGGCTGAGCCATAACACATGAAATGTGAGGCTTACATTTTATGGGTGTGCAAACGCCCACTTTTTTACTGGAATTATAGCCTCGCATTATCGCAATATATATGCCAAATTTCAATAAAATCGCTTCAGTTAAGCGCTAGATATTTGCTTTTTTAATTCTGACTTTTAAAATTTCCGTGTTTTCAGATTTTTCTAGTTCATTGCTCACCTAGATCTACTCGTGTAACAAATTTCAGCTCTCTGTGTCAGTGGTCAGTGAGTATGTCTTAAAATATGCACTTTTTGCACCTCCATATCTCTGGAAGTTTTTGTTCTAAAACTTTCAATCTTCGCATATGAGGTAACATTGATTTATTCTAATTATGAATTAAATTTTAGAATTTTACTACGGTGGGGAACAAAGTTATATGGGGGGTAAAAACACGACGAATGGCTTCCTGTAAATATACACACTGCGTGCATTGGCCGGAACTTGGCCTGGCGCACTATCGTGCGCCTAGATTTTAGTTACCTTCCTGCACAAACAAAATAGTTATGTTAACCTACTCAAAATGATGAGACCAACACTTCGGTTTGTAAGGTTAAGTACATTATTATTAAAGTATATATAATGCATATACATATCGAGCCTTGAGCGCAATATTATCGTAAGCGACATCCCGTAAATTTTTTTTATTTGACAAATTAAGATTTCATGAAATAGCTCAAAATTCGAAATTGTCAAAATATTAAAATTGCTTATAGTTTCAAAAATACGGCGGCTGAGATTTTATCGTAAGTAGATGTTTACATTTAAAAAAATAAAAATTATCATAAGCGACACATATTTATTGAAATATTTTATATATTAGAGAAAATTAAAGTGGAAGTGTTAACGATTGCATTAGTGAATAAGAATTTAAATAAAAATTAACTTGCACTGTTTGGTGATTTTTTGGCATATCTCCTGATTTTTGGTAGTAATACATATCCGCTAATTTCAAATAACTACATGCATGTAGCAACGGGGGTTATTAAGCGTTTTAAAAAATTAATTCACACTAGTTTTTTATAACCGTTTTCCTTGAATGCGACCTTCTCCGAGAAAACGGACCTAATTTTTTATTTTAATGTTTTTCCCGTTTTTTGACAAACATATACGAAATATTTGAAAATAAAAAACAGAGAAATAAATACTGTTTTTGTTAACTGATAGTTAAAGTGAAATATCGATATATAACAAAATATATTTCTTCAAGTATGGCCCCAAATTATCTAAGGCTAATTGTGAACTTTATAATAAAAGCTTGCCTCAGACTTTGGAAACAATTCCAAAGTTAGTAAACTATTGATGATTTTTACATTGGAGATCATTTAATTGAAGGGGTTTTTGTTGGTGTAAAAGGAAGAAGACTATGTCGGAAAAGTAAACCAATCTGTATCTTGGCAAACGAGGTAAAACCAAATCCTTTCGTTGGAACAAAGTGCCAAAATAATTGTGCAGATAAATTTAATGAAACCGATAGAGTTGAAATTAATGAATTTTACTGGGGATTAGCCAAAAGGATTGACTTAAGGCATGTGTAACGAATAAAAGAATTATACGTAAGCGGGTTTCGTGTAGCATAAGAAAATTCTCGCATGAACACTCTGTTAATTTTGAAGGAGAAAAATACAAGGTATGTCAAAAATTTTTATTGGTAACGCTTGGAATTTCCTAAATGCCATTCCGATTTAAGTATATTTGCTAAATTAAAGAAGAATCAATATAAAATTAAAGAAAAAAGAAATTACATAATAAATGTAATGAAGAACAAACGCGATTAATGTGTGACTTTATTGAAAAACTACCAGTGGTTCCACCCTATTGCTGTCGAAACAAAAGCAGCAGTTTGCATTTATCGGAGCAACTACGTAATGTGGCAAATTTGTTCAAAGTTTACGTGTATGGTTTAAAGTCTTCTCACCAACAAACATTAACCGTGTCATTATTTATTTTTCGCAAGATATTTAAAAACAAAAAAAGACAAATGCAGTATTTGCGAAAAATATAAAAATATAAATACGGAATCACGTAACAAATTAAAAGATTCCAATATTTATAAAAACCACTAAATACCTAACATAATTATTACTAAAACAATTTATAATATTTAAATAATACTGTTTATAATAATACGTCTACTTATTTTTTACCAAAAAAATTTTGTTGTTTTTGCTTTTGGTAACCTAATTGATTAAATAAAATAACAACATGTACCAGTTTCTTTTTCTATTAGATAAAAACACACAAAAAGAAAAATATCGCAAGCGACAAAATTTTTTAAATTCCTCCATTAATATGAAAAAAAAATTATCGTAAGCGCCATAATTAGTGCCAAATATGAAAATACAAAATTCTTCTTGCTCCCAATCACTGGCCAGAACAAAATTATGACAAACTGCATTAAAACATTTTGAATTTTATCCATACATTTGGAAATAATCGAAAAAAACGCTCTCCTGTAAAGTACACTCCAAAAAGTTTTACAATAACTGAATGTACAAATATTATTTAAGTAGTTTCTGTGAATGAAAAATTTAAGTTTATATACATATACATATATGTACATAAGTGATGTAACGAATGTCAATTTTTGATATTTCAAACGATATTCGCGAATACGAATATTTGAAACGATATTCGCGAATACGAATATGAATATTATATGCAATATGAAATATTAAAAAATTGTTATGAAAATAGACTTCACACTCTTGTTGGCGTACTTTAAAGTTAATAAGAAATACCCAAAATTTTAATAATCGTCATTGAATAATATTTGAAAATGATATAAAGCACAGATTTCTATAAAAAATTAATGTATTTGTACAAACTAAAATTTATAGTCATTTATTTAAATTTCGTTTAGGATTTATGCATTTATTTATTTATTTTCTTTGGAAATTCGTATTCACATCCGCCTGAATTTACCGAATACGAATACATTCGTATTCGACTGAAAATGGCCGAATATTCGACAATTTGAAAATTTTGTGTTTATTGTAATAAAAATCCTCATAAAAACATAAATGTCTGTTTTCCAAAATTTCGGTCATTAAAAGTAGTGATATAAAAATTTTGAACAAATTTTTGTTTGGCACAATACCTATCACTGTAATATGCTATGCATTTCATAAACTTGCAATCGTAAAAGTGTCATATAATTTCTAGATAATCTGCTAACTTGACAATATAACAATCGTGTTTTTTAGGGTTCCCTACATTAAAGGTGAAAAAAGGAACCCTATTGTTTTCGCTACGCTGTCGGTCTGTCCGCCACACAGTATTTCCTCAGGAACAGTAAGAGCTACGAACCTGAAATTTTGACAGATTATGTAGAACCTTGGCCGCTGTAACAACAAATACACGAGAATTAAAAATTAAAGGTTGTTCCAAAACTATGCATTACATAAACTTGTAACCGTAAGAGTGTCATATAATTTCTATATAATCTGCTAACTTGGCAATATTTTTACCTTATTAAAAAGGAAGAGAATAATGCATACTTAAATAATACATGAAATTAAAAACACAAACAAAACCCCTTTAACTAAGATAATTCAATTTATTGAACTCTTTTCCTTTATGTATTATGGCTTTCATACAATAACAAATAAGAGAAAAAAATTATAGATTAAGAGAAATACTACAAACACAAAGCCAATCTCATGTTTTGTTTCTTGTTTACTTGTAAGCTAATAAATGGGTGCCCTGTGGCTGAGTGGTAGTGATGCTAGCCTCTCAGTCCAGAGGTCGTGGGTTCGATTCCCACCATAGACCCTGGTTGTTTTCCGCAGACAAGCTAATCGCTTAGCGGGTTGTGTTTGTGTTTGTTCTTTAAAAATGTGTGTGTAATATGTGTTGCCTGTAGTAGTAGCAACTTTAAACGCTTATAGCTCCCAATATACTAAACGGATTTCAATAAAATATAGATTGTGCACATTTGTACCGAAAAACCTTTAAAACTATATAAATCTTTTTAAAATCGGTGCAGTAGTACCAGCGTAAAAGGGATTACAAAAAACATGTTTACCTATTAGTTATATAGATTATGGTTGAAATTTTATAATTTTACTATTGCGGGGAACAGTTATGAGGGGAATAAAAACAGCTCGAATGGCTTCCTTTAAATATACACACTGCGTGCATTGGCCGAAACTTGGCATGGTGCACTGCAGTGCGCCTAGATAAACAACCCATATTATAAAATGATTTTTTGTGCACTTAATATAATCAATTATTTAGAATTTGTATTTATTAAAACTGAAACAATTTCATCAAAATTTTTTTATGCAATTTTAGATTTACTTACAGCAAGTTTTGAGTATAATCTTTATCAAGAACTACCCAATAAGCATTAAAAAAATAAAATTTAAGCACTGGAAATTGAACTTGAATTCAAGCATTTTTCAAGTAAGTTTTCTGTTTGAAAATATTTTTAAATAAGAAATCAAACAGGTTTGGTTCAACTTGAATCACACTGTTATTCAAGGCTGGAATTACACTGTAGAGGTACTGTTTTGTTCGGCTGTAATACAATGGTTAATTTTGCTGGGTTCGCTATTGAATTCAACTGTGTTGTTTCAACTGTAATTCAAAACTGGAAATTGGAAATTTCCAGAACAGAAATTGTGCGCTGTTTTTGAAGAGGAGGGGAAGCAAAAAGGGAAACAAATTTGAATCTCTGCTCTGAGCGAATCCAACATACAAATAGAGAAAAATATTTTAAAATGCTCACACATGTATACATTGCGATACCTACATTGGTATGTATGTATGTATGGAACAGTTTTTGTCAATTTCATTAAGCTATGTACAGACGGTTGTCAGATCTTACAATATTGCCAGTAAAATGTGCTCAAAATTTCACACAACCGTGTGAACTGTCAAATTTTGTCAGACGTCGTTGCCAGAAAAAGCATTGTCAGTCCATTGCAAGACTAGCAGCTGACAACAAATTGTCAGAAATCTTAAGATCGTGTGAACACATTGTAAAATTATTGCCAGATATTTGTCAGACATTTTAACATTGTCAGATGTTCAAAGTTTATGCATCTGACAATGGCGTCATTGTAAGAGAATTATTTCTATGGAAAACACTGCCCACCCTTGATTTTAACGAAAAAATTTATAATAAAATATATGCACACAAAATCTTTGTAATTGCTTCTTTATGGTCCATAATAATTTATACTTTCACTTTTCACATTTAACACAAACACAACCGATTGATATTTAACAATTTCTATCAAATGCTTTGAGTATGGCAACGCATAACAACAGATCTGACAATTTGTGCATGTGACAACCGTGAGAACTGACAATTTTTTGACTGACGACTTTGTCAGATGAATTTATTGCCATACAACCGCCTGGCAATAAATTGTAAGATTTTCTTACACCCGTGTGAACTGACAAAGAATATTGCACTGACAATTTTCGATTGCCAGTAAATTGTCAGCACATTGCCAGATCTGACAATATTGTAAGATCTGACAATCGTCTGTACATAGCTTTAGTTGTTATTTTTTGCTATTTGGAATTTCTCAATCACACATTTTTCAAATCTTTTCTGAAATAACATTGGCTTTTCTAGCTAGTTTTTTTAGCCGACTGCCATTTGTATGTACTACATACGTACAAAATGCTTATTTGAGCAACTAATATACGGAACAAATGTGATCATTTTAATTATTGTAGGGAAAATATATTAGTTTCATTGTTTTATGAATGGAAATATACATATTCCCACCGAACTCATGACACTCTTTTGTAGTGTTCCAGTGCAATTGTAACAGGGGGTTATTATGTAATTCGAATCGAACGGAAATGTGTACGAATTTTAATGTTAATAACATACAAATTCGAACAGTTTCCGTTTCGGATCGAATTACATAATAACCCCCCATGTAGTATAAACTTAGTTTTTTCCAAAACTTTTCAATTAAAACATGTTTTATTTGCAAACAAAAAGTTTTAAACTCAGTAGACTATGAAAAATACTTCTGAAGGTACGTGCTTTTATTATTATTGTTATTACATAAAAAATGGCGCTTTAAAAATATTCAACTGTTTCCTGCAGCCTCTAAAATATTATTGTTTTAAAAATTTTAGGTGGGAATATAGACCGTTCTTTTCAGCATATTTTGTTTTGCACTTTTCTACATATTTTAGAAACATTTATTGTTTTTCAGCCTACTGTTATTACTATACGAAAGAAAAAAAGTTCACTCAATATTTTCGGCTGAAAACGCTCATTTAGGTAGAAAATTATGTAAATAATATACAGAAAGTTAGAAAAAGTAGTATATAATTTTGAATTCACTGCAATTTTTCAAAAATTTCACAGGACGTGGATAATATTGTTGGAAATATTTAAAAACATATGTATCAAGGTGGCATAAATTATTTTTTGGTTTCAGCTTTGGAATTTGAGAAAAAAGTACTTAGATTTGATATTTATAACACAAATAGGACTAAATATTTCAAAACGATATGGTTCCTTCAATAAAGAAAATTTTAAACAAAAACTTTATTTGCAATATAGTATTACCTTTTGAATTAGTAAAAATATGAAGTTGAAACTCTCGCAAAAATTTTTTATAATAACGAAATAATGAACCCATTTTTTTCTGCTTAAAAGTTTGCATTTAACTGCGTAATACTTTTGACTTAATTGTGGTTTTGATACCAAGTACTTTTTAATGTTAAAGATTTTGTTCTTAATTTATAATAACCTTCCTTTTTTAAATCGAACAAGAATTTCTACAATTTTGAACATTTAAAAAATTATTTTAACGCAACCGAAAATTTTTGGGATATGTGTCACATTTCCAAAGTAAAAGTATTAATATTGTTATTCGCAATTGTTATGATGCATATTGTAATCAAAGAACGCAAGTCAAAGCAAAATACAAAAACTCTAAGAACTGGTTTTAATCAAATGAATTGATATATATATTTTTATTAATAAAATTTCTTTTATTAAATATATTCATACTGTCTTTTATTTATTCCCTTGTTTCTCCTCTAAAAGTCATATTATATGAAAAAAATTGATATTTTCACCTTTTCTATCTACATACTTAAATACATATACTAATTTCACCTAATTGAAAAGCAGTGAACAATATTGTTGTTAGGATTGGGACATGCGTCGAGAAAGATTTTTGTATTTTTTTTTTAAATCCTAATAACTTTTCATGTTGGATGTAAAAAGTTTATCAATTTTAAGTTTGAATAAAAAACATATCTATTAAATACTATTCTTATTAAAAAACTCTATCGTATATTTTTATAAAACTAGTGAACTAAACATTCCTCATCGATTTTCTAGGAAACACATTTTCGTTCCATACACCAAAGTGCTGAAGTAAAAAACGGCAAATCAAACATATTGCTAATTACTTTTTTAACTATTCCCAATTTACATCTTGAATTGTACAAAAATCCCAAAAACAGCAATTTATGACGCAAAATATTTTTATAGATATTATCATCAATGTCTGATTTAAATTAAGCAATTTTTCATGAAACTTCAGGAATTTTGTTGCACGCAACATTTTCTGTTTGCTAATTGTAGCGATATAAAAGAGAATGTTACATAAAAAATTAAGTAGAATCTCTGACGGATTTTTGGCAACGCTTTTGATATAAGTTTCTCTTTCAGTCCTCCTATCAAAAAATAAAAAAATTTTCATGCATCTTATTTCATGAAAAAATGCATAATGTAAATCAGGTACATGTTAAACTCGACATGTGAACCAAATATACACCAAGAACCAAAATGTACAAAAGAATTCTACATTAAGAGATGAGTCTAAAATTCGATGAGAATTGATTTACTTTCATTTGTACAATAACAAAATATGTACGCGTTCGCTACGGCAGCACAGTTTATCGTATTTGTTTCACACACAATATTTCCTCATATCATTATATTCATATGCAAAACCCAGCAAATTTGACGACAAATATTTGAAGTATGTAATAGGTTCTTTTTTTAAAATATCGTATTTATCAATTTTTTTTTGCAAACTAAGAAAGTCGTCACCTTTTTCCTGATGAAGAAGTAATAGCTAAATATTTTTTTTAAACGATAGTCGCCTGGGAGGGATTTTTTGTTTACATACAGATATATGTATGTATAATACTTAATATTGTTAATTTGTAATCAAACCATCGTGTTTGTTGGGAAGCATATTTTGCAATGTTAACACAAATACATACATAAACGATGTTTATACATACGTATGGATTTTGTTTGCTCTGAATTTAGCCTATTTTTATTTTCTTACTCTCCATTGATTTGAATTCTCTCATTTGCTATACACAATTGGATTTTCGGAAAATCCACATAAGAAATTAACATAGGTAGAACAATGTATGGCAGTGCAACATCTTTATAAATCTATAGTAGCGATCTTCAAAACCGCGCACGCGTTCGAGTGCTCTCACAATAATGAAGAGAGCAATAAGAGATAATTTGTATTTTTATGTAATGTGTACTCAATTGTTAATATAGTCAGAGCTACCACTTTAATATCAGACTTTAAATATGTGCTGGTTGTGTAGTCGCATTTTACTAGATAACAATGGAATCTTTTTAAATTAGTTAAACTTCAGGGTTTTTTTACTTTTTAGAGCTTGAATAATCATATCTGAAACTTATTATATACTATTTAAAATATATCATATATTTAAAATACATCAAATGTGCATTTATCTCTTTTTTACCACAAGAAATTGACTCGAATTAGAGTTTTACAAATATATTAGAAATATTTCTTGGTAGCCCTGCTATAAGAAGAGCAAAAGATATTACGCTGAAAAACGAAGCACCAACACAAACATAAATGTGAATGGATATGTGTGGGGATCGCTGTTTTATAGCTTTCTGAGTTGTTACACCAATTTATTTCTCTTAAGAGTATAAGATATGTTTGATTTACAGAGAAAAAGCAAAAATTTGTTAAGTTACTTTTTTAAAGGAAAACAAGTTAAAGTTGTCCAATCCTAGAAACGTCTTTTTAATTTTTTTATTTCATTTTAATTTGAAAAAGCAATTTTATTCTTACTGAGGTATAAAATAAGTTTATTTAATAAAAAAATTAAAAATTTATTTTTGGTGCTTACATTTATATGGCAAAATAAAGTTTAAGCTTTCTAGCTCTGAAACTGTCTGCTCGATTTTTCTGATTTTCAATAATAATCTAATTTGGACCACTTCTAATACACCAATCCAAGACCGAACGCTCTAGCTTTTCTATGACCTTCGGAAAACCGATGATTTCATGTGCATCAGACGGACGAACAGACAGACGAATATCGCTTATTGATCTTCCCTATTCATAAGGACCCAGAATATATATACTTTATGGATGACATATTCATATTAAATTACACACGGAAGGACAAACCTACTTATACCCTTTTCCATTTTTGGTAAAGGGTATAATGAAAACAATGTTTGCACAGCAGAAAGTAATATAGAAAAATATGATTCTCAGAAGCCTGATCAACTTCAAATGACGTCAAAAATTTGAAAAAATTTAAATTTAATAAATTTGAAAATATAAAATATACTGTGCACATTGGACGTAATGATAATTCATCGAAACCAGATTCCAATATGAAGAAATTGCGTACCAAAAATATGAATATAGGAAGTAATGATAATTCATCGAAACCAGATTCGAATATGAAGAAGTTACATACCCAATATATGAATAATGAAATTAGTAAGGTAGCAAGATTCGGCGATAACTCATTGAAACTAGATTCGATTCTGAGGAAACTGATATCTAAAATGATAAGGAAAATATAAAAGAATTAGCGCTATCAAATAATGAGAAAGCACATTGGGACAAACAAAAATACCTGCAAAGTGTTATGGTTTTCTGGTAGGTATTGTCGAGTATAATAACAACAATCTATATTTGAAATTTTGCAACCACCTCTAAAATCTTGAGTTATGGGTAAGAATCCTACGGGTATGTGTAGGCACTTATCAACCTCTTACTAATTTAAATAAATATCAACCAATTTTGAATTTATAAGTGAATTTAGAAAGAAGATACTAAGGCTTTTCGAACCATTTATATACTTTTTCAGTAAATTTCAGATATATGTCTGTATTTTTTCACCAAATATAATTTTTTCGGATTTTTCGAAACTTTTCTATTTCTCAATTGTTCATAGGGGGTATTTTTGTACCAGAACCGTAATGTTTATAACTTTATTTATAAAACAAAATTGATTAAAAGTAATTTGCAGGTTTGTTTTAAAAAATTCCCTTGAAATTTACTGGGTTATTAAACATTTTATTTGAAGACGTTACTTAAAAAAAACTACCTGTATCATGTATTTCTCGTTCTATTGATATGCTTTCAGTGTATTTTGACTTCCAGGATGTTGAAAGTACAACTTAATAGACATATGTATATCAACAAATAGTACAAAATTTATACAATAGTGGTCACCAAACTTTTTTTATTTAACTTAGTTAGATAAAGCGTGGTAATATTGACGAGACTAAAATTCAAATATACGAAGAAAAAAAATTTCCACAAAATAGTGACTGAATTTTAAAAAAATAAAACAAGTTTTTATACGTACCAGCTTAAGAGTGCCAAAGGTATGCAGATCGTATTGAAGGGTATTGACTCTTATGTTAATCCCGAAGAAGTAAAAGATGCACTCATCATACAAGGATTTAAGGTAAAAAATGTTACCAACATAATCAATAGGGAGAAGATCCCCCAGCCTCTATTTCGTGTTGAATTGGAGCCGAATGATATACAGCTGGAAAAAAAACGAGACACACCCAATTTATAGCCTAAAATACCTCTTATACCGAAAAATCACAGTTGAAGAGCCACATAAGCGATCAGGTCCCGTACAGTGCCATAATTGCCAAGAATATGGCCACACAAAAACATACTGTAAATTACCCACTGTTTGTGTTGTGTGCGGCGAATTACACGGCGCTGCTAGTTGCGATAAGCCAAAAGATCAAAGTGATAAAAAATTCAGTAATTGTGGAGGTAATCACACCGCTAACTACTCTTTTGTCAAACAGATTATGGTGCAAAAACACAAATTAGCTCCATCTCAATCAGCAAACGCTTACTTCACCAATTTTGTGCAAATGAGCCAACCAGTAACTTCCCGTGTATCGTATGCCGATGCTGCCAAAACAAATTCTATTCCCCCACAAAATGTTCCCCGTCAAAAAATACTTGTGTGGCAACACTCTATCTTGAATAGCTGTTGTTGTTATTTACATTTATTTTCTTTTTACATTCTCTTTATATCTACAATTTGATGCTGAAAAAAAGTCAGCCAGTGTAGTAATGGTAAAGTAAGAAAATAAAAAACATGTTGATTATTGAGTTCTTGTTTCAACTTTGTTATTTGTTGTTGAGCTTCTCATTTATTTAAATGAAAGTTTATAACATAATAACTCTAGTTGTTCTAAGAAACTTTGGGTAAAGGTTCCCTGATGATCTGCATTAGCAACAGTGAAATGCGCATAGGATCCAGCTAAACCCCTCAATAATCAATTTCAATGTATTTTATTAAAAAATATTTTACTGAACAAGTAAAATATAATTTTGGGATTATTAGTGCGTTTACAAATTTTAAACTTAAAAAAAAAAAAATTATATAAAAGAAAATATTCGTAATACATATTATTAACTTTGATAAATAAGCTTTAATTGCTTTGTTAATATTTTTTTGCATAGTCATAAATAACAAAAACAAAAAAACCGTAATCAAAAAAAAAAACAAACAAACAAACAAAAGTGCCCTTGAGGAATACTCTATATGAGTACCTCAAAAACAAATAAATGTGAAGTGAGTTATAACGGCAGAAATGCCTATTTTACTGTGAGTTCTGATGCTCATAACGATAACAATAAAAATAAAAAACCTGATGACAGACTTACTGTGAGTTCGGAAGCTCTTAATAAAAATAAAAAATCTGATAATACACTTTTTCTAACAACAAATCCACTTTTTCGACAGCGATCAACTTCGCTTTGTCCAATGCCTACTAGTGATTCTTTAACATTACAGTTGCCTAGTACTTCGTCAGTTAAGTCATTGAAATCATTTGCTTCGGGCTGTTCATCACCTAACCAAGTTATCACTACAGATAACAGTAGCTCAAAACCAAAGGTACAAGTCGGAATGGACAGATATATAACCGTGGTAAAGCGTGGGCGAAGCCCGAATTCTTCTAAAATTTCATCTGTTCCAAAGATGTCTAGGGATAACAGCGCAGCATCCATGAATCGCCAAAATCGTTTTTCATTATTGCAAGACGATAACGAGAAGACCGCTTCATCATCTCAAAAGTCTTTTAAGCCACCACCAATATATGTGAGGGAAAAAAATTCAAACGCGCTGCTAAAAAAACTACTGTCGGCCATTGGTGAAAATACTTTTCACGTAATTCCAATTAAAAGAGGTAATATTGATGAAACTAAAATCCAAATATACGATGAAAACAATTTTCGAAAAACTGTAAATGACTTTGAAAAAAATAAAACAAACTTTTACACATACCAACTTAAGAGTGCTAAAGGCCTACAGATAGTACTAAAGGGCATAGATTCATATGTTGAGCCCGAAGAAGTAAAATGTGCACTTCTAGACCAAGGATTTAAGGTAAAAAACGTTACTAATATAATTAACAGAGAAAAGGTCGCCCAACCCCTATTTCGCATTGAACTGGAGCCGAATGACATACAATTGAAAAAAAATGAAACCCATCCAATTTATAGCGTAAAGTTTCTGTTAAACCGAAAAATCACAGTTGAAGAACCACGTAAGCGTTCAGGTCCTGTACAGTGCCATAATTGCCAAGAATATGGCCATACAAAAACTTACTGCAATTTACCAACAGTTTGTGTTATCTGCGGTGAATTGCATGGCACTGCTAGCTGCACATACAATGACATACAATTGAAAAAAAATGAAACCCATCCAATTTATAGCGTAAAGTTTCTGTTACACCGAAAAATCACAGTTGAAGAACCACGTAAGCGTTCAGGTCCTGTACAGTGCCATAATTGCCAAGAATATGGCCATACAAAAACTTACTGCAATTTAACTACAGTTTGTGTTATCTGCGGTGAATTGCATGGCACTGCTAGCTGCACTAAGCCAAAAGAACAAGCAGAAAAAAATGTAGTAATTGTGGAGGTAATCACACCGCTAACTATAGAGGATGCCCTGTATATTCTTTTGTTAAACAGACTATGAGTCAAAAACCTAAGTTAGCTCCAGCCCAACCATTAAACGCGTACTCCGCCTCTTTTACTCAAGTAAGTCAACCAGTTACTTCACGTGTATCGTATGCCGATGCTGCTAAGGCTAGTTCTAGTCCCTCACAAAATGTTTCACCGCAAAACAATTCAGCGAATGCAAGCTCAAGCTTTAACTTTAGTCGCCTTGAAGCTACTATTGAGAATCTGGTGCTAACTATAAACAACTTTACAACAAATATGACTAGCATGATGCAAGAAATGCAGCAAATGCAGAATACACTGCTTCAAGCATTAGTTCACAAACCATGAACATGTTAAAAATATGTTTCTGGAACGCAAGCGGCATTTGCCAGCATAAAAATGAACTTGAGCACTTCCTCGTGGAAAAAAATATTGATATAGTGTTGATCTCTGAGACTCATTTGACTTCAAGGAGCTTATTTAAAATAAATGGTTACACTCTATATGATTCAAAGGACCTGAGGGGAAGAGCATGTGGTGGGTCAGCAATTCTAATTAAGTCAAGACTCAAACACTATGTCCTTGATAACATTTGTGAAGAACATCAACAAGCAACAAATATTTGTGTCGAAAATTTTTTTACAAATTTTGTGATATCATCAATTTACTCCCCTCCCAGATTCGCAATTACTGAGGACCAATTCGAGGAATTCTACAAATCTCTTGGCCCTTGTTTTGTAGTAGTTGGGGACTACAATGCAAAACATACTTTCTGGGGTTCGCGTCTTATTACACCTAGAGGTCGGGCATAGTTCAACACAATTTCAAAAATGGGCTTGGACGTCATTTCAAGTGGGGAGCCCACTTACTGGCCTACGGACATACAAAAAATTCCGGATGTTATAGATTTTGGAGTAATGAAAAATATCGGTAGGGAATTAATTCATGTTGAAGCTTCTGTAGATCTCTCCTCCGATCACTCTCCCACGATTGTTACAATTTGTAGCCCACTAAGAAGTGACTTCCTTGTCCCATATGTAAAGATGATCAACCGTGTTAATTGGCTGGGGTTCAAAAAATACCTCAGTAGCCATTGTACGGAAAATATTAACCTAAGAACACCAGGTGATATTGAATCTAACATTGAAAATTTTAACGAAAATATTAAACAGGCTGCTGAACATGCCACTACTTCCCATCCGCAGACTGGGTTTAATAGAATTTATTCTACAGACATTGAACGTCTTTTACGTGAAAAAAAGGACAGCTAGAAGGGAATGGCAACAGCACAGATCACCCCAAAATAAAATTAGGTTTAAAGAGTGCACTAGACGACTCCAAGAGCTGCTGGCATATGAAAAAACTGTATGTCTTAAAAATTATCTAGAAAATCTTGATGCCACACCTGCATCTAATTACTCCTTGTGGCGAGCTGCTAGAAAGCTTAAAACACCCGTTGAATATAGACCACCTCTGCGCACTTCTACCGGAGGATGGGCCAGAAGCGATAATGAAAAAGGTAACATATTTGTTGAGCATTTAAAATCCGTATTTACTCCAAACACATGTACTGGTTTGGTTTTAGAAGTCAGCATAGCACCATTGAACAAACTCATAGATTGGTGCAATTTATAAGAAGAACTTTTGATATTTACCAATAAATTTTCTGAATTTATTAGAAAGCTACCCGAAAGTTTACGATTGTGGAAGGAGAATTCATGAGTCTGCCCCAATCTATATCATCTAGTGTGCCACAGGGGAGCATACTGGGGCCAGTTTTGTATTTGATTTATACTTGTGATATGCCTTTGAGCAGCAATATCCATACATCTACGTTTGCCGATGATACAGCCTGCCTTAGTATGCACAAAAACCCGCACGAGGCGTCCCGATATCTTCAAGAACATATTACACAGTTAGAAATCTGGTTGAACTTATGGAGAATTAAAGTCAATGAAAAAAAGTGTGTCCATACAACGTTTACCCTAAGAAGAGATACTTGTTCCCCAATTCGAATCAATAATCAAAATATTCCTCAACATTCCCAAGTGAAATACCTTGGTATACACCTTGATCGAAGGCTTACATGAAAACATCATATTGACTTTAAGCTAACTCAGATGAAACTTAAGTTATCCCAAATACACTGGTTGATTGTCAGAAATTCAACACTTAGCTTGGACTGTAAACTTTTAATATACAAGTCGCTTTTGAAGCCAATATGGTGTTACGGTATCCAGTTATGGGGCACTGCTTCAGCTTTCAATGTAGAGAATAAAACGAAGGCAAAACAAAATTTCATGGTTAATAACATCGGCTCCATGGTAAATCAAAAATTCCAATATCCATCGTGATTTAAATATGTTACTAGTGATTGAAGAAATTGCAAAATAAACCGGCAAATATTTAAAAAAAACTCGAGTCACATCCTAATCTGCTTGCTCGTAATATTTTGAATTTTACTGGACACATCCGTTTAAAAAAGAGGGACACATGGGCTCCATTACTCAACACTCCAGATGGGATTTCTTGAAAAATACTTTTTTTTATACTTTTTATAAATTTTTTTCTTTTTTGGATTATCACTACTTATGTATTATTTATAACTATTAACAAGTTTATGTCCGACAGTGGTCGGTCCTAATAATTATATTTTAGATTTAAGATTTGAATACTTATTGTTAGTTCATATTTGAAGATTCAATAAATAAATACATGTATTAAAAAAAAAACTTAGTTAGATGTTGATGAGTGCTTACGGGTACGAAAAACTTTTTTCTTTACCCGTAACTCAAAGATTTTGGAGGTGTTTGGAAAATTTAAATAACAGATTATTGTTATACTTGACCGTTCTTAGCTGAAAAATACTAACACGTCCCAGGTATTTGGGTTTCATTGAAACTGTCACACAGTATAATGAGTGCATACCAGACTATCAAGCATAGCACCATAGTAAGAAGAACATTTGAAAGAAATGCTGCTCTCTTTATTGATGATTCTCAGGAATTTGATAAAGTGTGGCATGACAGACTTATTTTAAAATTGAGGACATATCTACAAAATAACATTGTCAAACTTTTGCCCGAGAGCCCGAGAGTTCACTGTTGTGGAAGGAGACTTTATGAGTACGCCCGAAACTATTTCATCCTGTATACCACAAGAAAGTATACTGGGGCCAGCTTTGTATTTGATTTATACTCGTATACGCCTGTGAGCAGTAATACCCACACCTCTACATTTGCCGATGATACAGTCTGCCTTAGTATGCATGAAAACCCTCATCAGGCATCCAGATATATATTCAGGACCATATAATACAACTTGAACTTTGGTTAAGCATATAGACAATAAAAGCAAACGAACAGAAATTTGTACAGATAATATTTACCCAACGAAAAAATACATTTCCCTCCATTAGAATCAACAGTCAAGTTGTTCCTCAACATTCACATGTGAAATACCTTAGTATACACCTTTATCGACGGCTTACACAGAAACACCATGTTGACTCAAAGCTAAGACAAATGAAACTTTATTTAACTAAGATATATCGGCTGATAGGTAGAAATTCAACTGTTAGTTTAGATTCTAAGTTTTAGAAATACAAAGTCGCTTCAGCTGGGTCACTTCAATTCAACTTCAATTGTAGAGAAAATCCAAAGAAAGCAAATCAAAATTTTACGTTTAATAACATCGGCTCTATGGTTTATAAAAAATTAACTTTACATCGGGATTTAAATATGCCACCAGTGACTAAAGAAATTGCAAAATACACATGCAAATATTTAACAAAACTCAAGTCACATAATAATCTGCTTGCTCTTAATATGCAGGGGCACGGCAGTGCGCCACGTCAAGTTCCGGCCAATGCACGCATTGTGTATATTTACAGGAAGCCATTCCAGCTGTTTTTACCCCTCTCATAACTTTGTTCCCCGCAATCGTAAAACTATAAAATTTAAACCATAATTAGAATAAATTTCTGTTACCTCATATGCAAGGTTTACAGTGAAGTTTTTGAAGTTTGAGTTTTTACAATGTAATGTTCCGGAGATATGGAGATGCAAAGAGTGCATATATTAAGACATATTCACTGACTCACTCATCAATATTATGAAGCACTTCCGCTATAGCTACAGATCTGAAATTTGGTACAAAAGTAGATCTAGGTGAGCGACGAACTAGAAAAATCTGAAAATCCAAAAATTTTAAGCAGGGGGGCGGGGCTACGCCCATAAAAATTAAACGTTGTGCTAGTGAGCTGAAATTTTGTACATAAGTAGGACTATGTGAGTAATCACCTAGAAAGATCTGAAAACCCGAAAGTTTTCACCAAGGGTCCGGGGATACGCCCATAAAGCTCAGAATTAAAAACATATATCTAAAGCGTTTAACTCAAGCGATTTTATTAAAATTTGGAACACGTGTTACAATAATACTAAGGCCACAAATTTTTGTGAAGAAAAGTGGGCGTTAACACGCCCATACAATTTAAACATCCTATTTCATGCACTTCCGGTCAGCATATTTAAGTGTACTATTTATGTAACTACTATTATTCGTTTCCAACGAAACTAAACAGGAAAGATAAACACTAGCCAAAGAAGATTTTGGATTAAAAAAGTAGGCGGCAACACGCCCATAAGTATCAAAATTTAAAATTTGCGCTAGTGAGCTGAAATTTGAATAACGAGTAGTTATAGATTAGAAAATTACTAGAAAAATCTGAAAACTCAAAAATTTTACCAAGGTGAGCGGGGCTGCGCCCATAAGGCTCAGAATTTAAAATACAAATATAAGGCCTTTAACTGAAGCGATTTATTGAAATTTGATTTTAAAAATTTACGTTAAAAAAAGTGGACGTTAACACGCATTTGAATACACTACATGTTTATAAATTTATTACTATCCGTTTCCAACGAAACTCGACAAAAAAGATAACTACTGGCCAAAAAAATCTTGAGATTGAAAAAGTGAGTGTATCACGCACATAAGAAAACAGAATTAAAATTTGCGCTAGTAAGCTGAAATTTGATAAAGAACTACGTCTAGATTAGGAACAAGGTAAAAAGTCTGAAAACCTGCAAATTATAGCCAGGGGGCAGGGCTTCGTCGACAAGGCGCAGAATGAAAAAAACAAATCCACTGCGTTTAACTCAAGCCATTTTATTTTAATTAAGGTTAGATGTTGCAATAATACAAGGTTAAAAATGTTCTTTAAACAAAATGGGCGTTTCAACCCAAAAAATTAACCTTCCTATTTCTTGTATGTATTTCGGATCAGCACATTTAAATATAATATTTATGTATTTATTATTAAACGTTTCCAGTGAAACTTACCAGGAGAGATAAACACTCGCAAAAGAAAATCTTGAGTTTGAAAAAGAATAAAATATTTAAATTTTCGCTAATGAGGTGAAATTTGATATACAAGTAGGTCTAAGCTAGAAACTAAATAGAAAAATATTAAGGCCAGGAAAATAAAGAAAT
The DNA here is from genome assembly GCA_905220375.1 of Tachina fera. NCBI lineage: Eukaryota > Metazoa > Arthropoda > Insecta > Diptera > Tachinidae > Tachina > Tachina fera. Next base: position 84,780,584 of record LR999964.1, on the reverse strand, counting down.
AGGGGCGGGGCTACGCCCATTAAGTTGAGAGCTAAAACATGAAATTAAGTTTTATTGGAATTTGAATTACATGTTTTAATAATGAAAGGCTATAAATTTTCCTTTAAAAAAGTGGGCGTTAACATGACAATACAATTGAAGTATCTTCTTTCGTCAGCAGATTATGCTACTTATATAGATATTATTGTCAGTTTCCATCCAAAGTTGACACATATGATGGCACTGACTAAAAACTTTTTTCTTTAAAAAAATTGGGCAGGAATACGCCATAAAAATTAAATAATTAAATTTGCGCTAGAGAGTTGAAACTTGATACGCCAGTAGGTCAAGATAAGAAACCGACTAAAAAAATCAAAAAAGCCAAATATTTAAACTAGTAGTGGCAGCGGCCACGCTAATATTGTACTGAAGCTTTTAACTGAAACTTTAACTTAAAACTAACTTAAAAACTTAAAAAATTCATTAAAGTGCGACTTTGACCCGCGCACGAAGGGTTCCGTATGGACACGCAATATGTAATTCAATACGAACTTTAGCCTATATAATATATAGTTTTGGCAATTTTTTTCATTTTTGAGGCTTTTTTGGTTTTGGCGATTTTTTCGGGTTTTGGAGTTTTTTTCCATTTTAGCAATTTTTTTAGTTTTGAAATTTTTTTTGTTTTGGCGATTTTTTTCGGTTTTTGGCGTTTTTTATTTTTTGGCGATTTTTTCGTTTTAGCGATTTTTTTAAAATTGGCGATATTCGGTTTTTGGCGTTTCTTCATTTTGGCGAATTTTTCATTTCAGCAATTTTTTAAGTTTTGAAATTTTTTTCTCATTTTGGCGGTTTTTTTCTATTTTTGGTGTTTATTATTTTTTGGCGATTTTTTCGTTTTGGCAATTTTTTTAAATTTGGCATGCATTTGCTGAATTTACGAACGTACCCTATGTTTCCGCTTGTTTGAAAGGAAATTTCATTAGCTTTCGAAAACTGTTTAGACAACTAAACAATTTTGTTGTTTAGTTTAATATAAAAAAACTTTTAATGAAAATTTATATTAAATCATTGAAAAAAGTATAGCTCATGAAATTTCCTTTCGAACAAGCAACAACACTTTTGTCAAATTTCTTAGAATACTCAATAATATTTAAGCAAATTATAAAGAAATATACATATATAACATACTTGAGGAAAAGTTTGTCGTTAAAAATGGGAAGCTCGATTTTAATTTTAGACCCATGGTTCCTTGAGCAAATCTTCTTGGAATTCGTCGTATATTACGACTTTGACAACCGCTTGGTGAATTTTTTTTACTCCATACAAATTGACCCACTCTAATGTATATATGTATTAAGAATAATGCTATAAGTTTGACACAAGTCGAATGAGTCATCATTTTTCTGTCGCCCCATACAAAGATACACACCTTTACTTATGAATATTGAAGACGTGAACGTCTTCATTTATTAAAGTAAAAATAATGCTTAAACTCTAAACTTACATTGTGGTTTCATATTTTAATTGAAGCAATCGTTGGTTGCAGTTATGCGATCAACGGTTACTCACGATCATATATATAATATCTCTTAAAACTATGAATCAACGAATGTTGAAAATAATGTTCTATCTCTTAAATTAATTATTAAAGATTCAGATTACATTAGTTAAATTAGTAAGCATGTGCAAATAAGATAAGATTCATATTACAATTGTTTATTATAAGATTCATATTACATGAACCGAATTGGTAAGTATAATAAGATTCATGTTACAATTGTTTATTATAAGATTCACATTGCCTGAGAACCAAACTGGCAATTATGTTTAAATATGATAAGATTCATATAACAACGGGACACTTAGTCACCATAAGACTGTTGGGAAAAACTCCCAGGGACGATGATTAGTTCCCAATTTCTGAAGAAAATTTGGGAAAAGATACAATTGTTTTCTTAATTATTTTCTTAAATTTAAATTAAATGATCAAGTAGCCAAAGAACAAAGTTGTTGCAATTATTATCACAATGTAAATGGTTATATTAGTAATTTTTTGGCTATCTCTTAATTCATTTATATATTTTATATTTTTAATATGTTCATATGTTAGGTTTTCAAATGTTATTTTTTCTTCAACATTTATTTGTATTTCCTTAAACAAACTAGGTATTATTATATTTTCTCCATAAACTTTTCTATCGTACCATTTTTCAAGTATTTGTATTTTACATTCTTCTATCTTTATTAAGAAATGACCGGTAAGTACAATAAGTATATCATCACAAGTTATTCTACAGACGTTGAACATCTCGTACGTGAAAAAAGAAGAGATAGAAGGGAATGGCAACAGCACAGATCACCTCAACACAAAATCAGATTTAAAAAGTGCACTAAATGACTCCAAAAGTGCTTGCATCTGAAAAAACTGCATCTTTTAAAAATTATCTGGAAGGCCTTGATGTCACACCAGCATCTAATTACTCTTTGTGGCGCACTGCTAAAAAGGTTAAAACACCCGTTGAGTTTAAGCCACCTCTGTGCACATCTACCGGAGGTTGGGCAAGAAGCGATACTGAAAAAGGTAACATATTTGCTGAGCATTTAAAATCCGTATTTATACCAAATACATGTACCGGTGTTGCTGATTTGCCGAGTATAGTTGCTCTACCCCCTCGACCCTTAAAATTTACGATGTATGATGTACAAAAACTAATTGCCGAACTCAACCCGAAAAAAGCTCCCGGTATGGATGGAGTTAATAACCAGATGCTATTAAGTTACCCTGTTATTCATTTTTAATGCCATTTTACGACTGGAGTATTATCCAGACTGCTGGAAGCTTGCCAAGGTTAAACTGATTCCAAAGCCAGGTAAAGATCTTACCAAGGCTGAGTCATATAGGCCAATAAGTTTACTGTCAACAATGTCAAAGCTTTTTGAAAAGCTACTCATGACAAAATTGCCTTCAATTTTAACTGATAATGGGTGCCGGTCCATCAATTTGGTTTTAGAAGCCAGCATAGCACCATTGAGCAAACGCATAGATTGGTTCAATTTATCAGAAAAACATTTGAGGAAAAGAAGTATTGTTCTGCCCTGTTTATTGATGTTTCTCAGGCATTTGATAAAGTGTGGCATGAAGGCCTGATTTTGAAATTGAAGACATACTTACCAATAAACATTCTAAATCTTTTGGAAAGTTACATTCTTGCACGAAAATTTACAGTGGTGGAAGGACACTTTATGAGTATGCCTGAAACTATCTCATCTTGTGATATGTCTGTGAGCAGTAGTATCCACACTTCTACATTTGCCGACGATACCGCCTGCCTTAGTATGCACGAAAACCCTGATGAGGCATCCCGAAAACTCCAGGAACACATTAGCCAGATGGAACTATGGTTAAACTTATGGAGAATTAAGGTAAATGAACAAAAGTGTGTCCATATAACATTTACCTTACGAAGAGATACTTGTTCCCCCATTCGGATTAATAATCAAGTTGTTCCTCAACATTCACATGTGAAATACCTTGGTATACACCTCGATCGACGGCTTACATGGAAGCATCACATTGACTATAAGTTAACTCAAATGAAACTAAAATTAACTCAGGTACATTGGCTGATTGGCAGAAATTCAACACTCAGCCTAGACTGCAAACTTTTAATATACAAGTCGCTTTTAAAGCCAATATGGTGTTACGGTATCCAGTTATGGGGCACTGCTTCTGCTTCCAATGTAAAAAGAATTCAACGAAGACAAAACAAAATTTTAAGGTTAATAACATCCGCTCCATGGTACATTAAGAATTCAAATATACATCGTGACTTAAATATGTCACTAGTGACTGAAAAAATTGCAAAATACGCAGGCAAATATCTAACAAAACTCGAGTCACATCCTAATCCGCTTGCTCGTAATATTTTGAACTTTACTGGACACATCCGCTTAAAAAAGAGAGACACAAGGGCTCTAATACTAAACACTCCGAATGAAGTTGCTTGAAATTTTTTTTTCTAGCTTATCACTACTTATGTATTATTTACAACTATCACTTAGTTATGTCTGGCATTGGTCGGCCTATTAATTATATGTTAGATTTAAGATTTGAATACTTATTGTTTGTTCATATATGAAGATATAATAAATAAAAAAACATGCATAAAAAAACAAACTAGGTATTATTATATTTTCTCCATAAACTTTTCTATCGTACCATTTTTCAAGTATTTGTATTTTACATTCTTCTATTTTTATTAAGAAATGACCGGTAAGTACAATAAGTATATCATCACAAGTTTGAATAATCGTTACATTATTCATATTTATAGCAAATAACAAATCGGAATTCCTGGGTTAGCTGAAGAATTTGAATTATTAATAGTATTAATGTAGTTTTATAGATATTGTATCTATTCAGGCTTTCAAGGTCATTCAACATCTTCAAAAGGTAAATAAAAGACGTTTTCTATTTCATTCTTAATGTATCCGACGTTTCGTTGGGATTTTCCAACATCTTCAGGGATAATTATTTTTATTGAAATATATTTTATCTTTTATTCCAATTTACTTTTAAGTTTTTTAGGATGTATTTAAAAAAACATAACATTTACAATATGTACACACTGAGTGTGTAATTCCAACTGTGATATTAGAAGTAAAGAAAAGGCTGTGATATTTTATTTTTATTTTATTTATATTTGCAATCATTTTTTACGTTATGTGTTTTATGTTGTACATGTTATGTCTTTTTAAAATACATCCTAAGAAACTTAAAAGTAAATTGGAATAAAAGATAAAATATATTTCAATAAAAATAATTATCCCTGAAGATGTTGGAAAATCCCAACGAAACGTCGGATACATTAAGAATGAAATAGAAAACGTCTTTTATTTACATTTTGAAGAAGTTGAATGAGCTTGAAAGCCCGAATAGATACAATATCTATAAAACTACATTAATTGATATTAAAAATAAGGTCGAGAAATTACATACAAATACATATTAATAGTATGTTGTCAGTAGTCTGTATGTCAGTATTATTCCCTCAACCTTGTCAAATATCCTTTCAAGTTCAGCAATTTTTTTTATTTTTATTTTTTAAATACATATATTTATTTATTGTATCTTCAAATATGAACTAACAATAAGCGATCAAATCTTAAAGCTAAAATATAATTATTTAGCCCGACCAGTGTCGGCCAAAACTTAGTGATAGTTTAAATAATACAAAGTATTGGTAATCAAAAAGGAAAATTAAATGTATTTTCAAGCATTCCCATCTAGAGTGTTGAGTAAAATAGCCCTTGTGTACCTCTTTTTTAGGCGGATGTGTCCAGTTAAGTTCAAAATATTACGAGCAAGCGGATTAGGATGTGACTCCAGTTTTGTTAAGTATTTGCCTGCGTATCTTGCAATTTCTTCAGTCACTAGTGGCATTTTTAAATCACGATGCAAATTTGAATTCTTAATGTACTATGGATGTTATTAACCTTAAACTTTTGTTTTGTCTTCGTTGAATTCTCTCTACAATTCAAGCTGAAGCAGTGCCCCATAACTGGATACCTTAACACCATATTGGCTTCAAAAGCGACTTGTATATTAAAAGTTTGCAGTCCAGACTAAGTGTTGAATTTCTGCCAATCAACCAATGAATTTGAGATAACTTAAGTTTCATCTGAGTTAGCTTAAAGTCAATATGATGTTTCCATGTAAGCCTTCGATCAAGGTGTATACCGAGGTATTTCACTTGAGAATGTTGAGGAATATTTTGATTGTTGATTTGAAAGGGGGAACAAGTATCTATTCTTAGGGTAAACGTTATATGGACACACTTTTGTTCATTGACTTTAATTCTCCATAAGTTCAACCAGATTTCCAACTGTGTAATATGTTCTTGAAGATATCGGGAAGCCTCGTGCGGGTTTTTGTGCATACTAAGGCAGGCTGTATCATCGGCAAACGTAGATGTATGGATATTGCTGCTGAAAGGCATATCACAAGTATAAATCAAATACAAAACTGGCCCCCAGTATGCTCCCCTGTGGCACACCGGATGATATAGATTGGGGCAGACTCATGAATTCTCCTTCCATAATCGTAAACTTTCGGGTAGCTTTCTAATAAATTCAGAAAATTTATTGGTAAATATCAAAAGTTCTTCTTATAAATTGCACCAATCTTTGAGTTTGTTCAATGTTGCTATGCTGACTTCTAAAACCAAACCAGTACATGTGTTTGGAGTAAATACGGATTTTAAATGCTCAACAAATATGTTACCTTTTTCATTATCGCTTCTGGCCCATCCTCCGGTAGAAGTGCGCAGAGGTGGTCTATATTCAACGGGTGTTTTGAGCTTTCTAGCAGCTCGCCACAAGCAGTAATTAGATGCAGGTGTGGCATCAAGATTTTCCAGATAATTTTTAAGACATACAGTTTTTTTCATAAGCCAGCAGCTCTTGGAGTCGTCTAGTGCACTCTTTAAATTTAATTTTATTTTGGGGTGATCTGTGCTGTTGCCATTCCCTTCTAGCTGTCCTTTTTCAAGTAAAAGACGTTCAATGTCTGTAGAATAAATTTTATTAAACCCAGTCTGCGGATGGGAAGTAGTGGCATGTTCAGCAGCCTGTTTAATATTTTCGTTAAAATTTTCAATGTTAGATTCAATATCACCTGGTGTTCTTAGGTTAATATTTTCCGTACAATGGCTACTGAGGTATTTTTTGAACCCCAGCCAATTAACACGGTTGATCATCTTTACATATGGGACAGGGAAATCACTTCTTAGAGGGCTACAAATTGTAACAATCGTGGGAGAGTGATCGGAGGAGAGATCTACAGAAGCTTCAACATGAATTAATTCCCTATCGATATTTTTCATCACTCCAAAATCTATAACATCCGGAAGTTTTTGTATGTCCGTAGGCCAGTAAGTGGGCTCCCCACTTGAAATGACGTCCAAGCCCATTTTTGAAATTGTGTTGAACAATGCCCGACCTCTAGGTGTAATAAGACGCGAACCCCAGAACGTATGTTTTGCGTTGTAGTCCCCAGCTGCTACAAAACAAGGGCCAAGAGATTTGTAGAATTCCTCGAATTGATCCTCAGTAATTGCGAATCTGGGAGGGGAGTAAATTGATGATATCACAAAATTTGTAACAAAATTTTCGACACAAATATTTCTTGCTTGTAGATGTTCTTCACAAATGTTATCAAGGACATAGTGTTTGAGTCTTGACTTAATTAGAATTGCTGACCCACCGCATGCTCTTCCCCTCGGGTCCTTTGAATCATATAGAGTGTCACCATTCATTTTAAATAAGATCCTTGAAGTAAAATGAGTCTCAGAGACCAACATTATATCAATGTTTTTTTCCATGAGGAAGTGCTCAAGTTCATTTTTATGCTGGCGAATGCCGTTTGCGTTCCAGAAACATATTTTTAACATGTTCATGGTTTGTTTACTAATGCTTGAAGCAGTGTATTCTGCATTCGCAGCATTTCTTGCATCATGCTAGTCATATTTGTTATAAAGTTGTTTATAGTTAGCACCAGATTCTCAATAGTAGCTTCAAGGCGACTAAAGTTAAAGCCTGAGCTTGCATTCGCTGAATTATTTTGCGGTGAAACATTTTGTGATTTTGTGAGGGACTAGAACTAGCCTTAGCAGCATCGGCATACGATACACGTGAAGTAACTTGTTGACTCACTTGAGCAAAAGAAGAGTAGAACGCGTTTAGGTTTGGTTGGAGCTAATTTAGGTTTTTGACTCATAGTCTGTTTAACAAAAGAATATACAGGGCTCCTCTATAGTTAGCGGTGTGATTACCTCCACGATTACTACATGTTTTTCTGCTTGTTCTTTTGGCTTAGTGCACCTAGCAGTACCATGCAATTCACCGCAGAATTCACAAACTGTAGGTAAATTGCAGTAAGTTTTTGTATGGCCATATTCTTGGCAATTATGGCACTGTACAGGACCTGAACGTGGCTCTTCAACTGTGGCTCTTCAACTGTGATTTTTCGGTGTAACAGAAACCTTACGCTATAAATTAAATGGGTTTCATTTTTTTTCAATTGTATGTCATTCTTTCTCTGTTAATTATATTAGTAACATTTTTTACCTTAAATCCTTGGTCTAGAAGTGCACATTTTACTTCTTCGGGCTCAACATATGAATCTATGCCCTTTAGTACTATCTGTAGGCTTTTGGCACTCTTAAGTTGGTATGTGTAAAAGTTTGTTTTATTTTTTTCAAAATCATTTACAATTTTTCGGAAATTTTTTTCATCGTATATTTGGATTTTAGTTTCATCAATATTACCTCTTTTAATTGGAATTACGTGAAAAGTATTTTCACCAATGGCCGACAGTAGTTTTGTTAGAAGCGCGTTGGAATTTTTTCCCTCACATATATAGGTGGTGGCTTAAAAGACTTCTGAGATGATGTAGCTGTCTTGTCGTTATCGTCTTGCAGTAATGAAAAACGATTTTGGCGATTCGTGGATGATGCGCTGTTATCCCAAGACATCTTCGGAACAGATGAAATTTTAGGAGAATTCGGGCTTCGCCCACGCTTTACCACGGTTATATATCTGTCCATTCCGACTTTTACCTTAGGTTTTGAGCTACTGTTATCTATAGTGATAACTTGGTTAGGTGATGAACAGCCCGAAGCGAAAGATTTCAATGGCTTAAGTGGCGAAGTACTAGGCAACTGTAATGTTAAAGAATCACTAGTAGGCATTGGACAAAGCGAAGTTGATCGCTGTCGAAAAAGTGAAAATGTTGTTAGAAAAAGTTCATCATTAGATTTTTTATTTTTATTAAGAGCTTCCGAACTCACAGTAAGTCTATCATCAGGTTTTTTATTTTTATTGTTATCATTATGAGCATCAGAACTCACAGTAAAATAGGTATTTCTGCCGTTATAACTCACTTCACATTTATTTGTTTTTCAGGTACTCATATAGAGTATTCCTAAAGGGCACTTTTGTTTGTTTTTTTTTTGATTACGGTTTTTTTTGTTTTTGTTATTTATGACTATGCAAAAAAATATTAACAAAGCAATTAAAGCTTATTTATCAAAGTTAATAATATGTTCTTCAATATTGTTTTGCTTCTTTTGATCCGTTTGAAAAGATCAAAAGAAGCAAAACAATATTGAAGAATATAACTACAAGGATCCAGCAACACAAAATTTGATTTATTTTATAAATCATTATACAATTAATAATATGTATTACGAATATTTTCTTTTATATGATTTTTTTTGTTTACATACATACGTATGTAAAAAAAAACTCCGCTATGACGTTAGTTCAGTATGAAGGTACAACGAGAACTAAAAGTTCAGCAATTTGAAAATTAAAATGTGTCTGCTCGATTTCGAGCTTTTCAGCAAGTGTTTCATTATTTATATGCATGTATTCCAAATAATTCTTCCTTGCTTCCAATTCATAAATTTTAGAAAGCTTTGCCAGTTGCTCATCAATATGCTGATTTATTTCAATTTGTCTATTCGATTGTTCGATTACGTCATGTGTGTTTTCTTCCTTTCTCTTTAATGTTTCTGCTACGTTTTTTCTGTCTTCGTCATCCATTGTTCCGAATAAGTATTTCATTCCCTCACCAAAAACATTTATTAGCGCTCTCTTTTGTCTGTGAGGAGTAAGACCTTTCAACGATGCCCTTAAGTGCTGTATCTTATGGTTCAGAAATTCATCATTCAGTTCAGGCCCGTTTTTCTCTAGATCCCCAATGTCCAAAGATCTAAAAGTATTCCTGCTACGTATTACTTGGTCCTTATAAACCCTTTGGTTTTTATTCTGATAAGTTTTGTCATCCAACCCATTCAGTGTCACTTTTTCCTGTCTTGTATCTGTAGAATTTTCAGTTACGTCTTGATCCTTGCGATTTTTATTAATGTATGCTAAATTTTTTTCTTTTCTTTTCTTTTTTCAATTAGTTAGTCTAATTTTTTGGTTTTCTAACGGGTTATTATTAAAATGAATCTCTAAAGGTTTCCTGCGCGTCGTGAGATGAAAAGTTTTATTATAAATAAAATTTTGATTGCATTGGCAAATCCACATTATAAACTTTATCTGATTTTTCTTCTCTTTTCCTCATAATTCTAATATTTTCATTCAGGCTGCTATGAAACCTTTCTATATCAGAATTTCCTGCATGTCTGTGAGGGGTCGTAAAATGGAAAGCTATATTTTTTTCACTTCATCGTGGTACATTCATAGCGAACAGTCGATTAGCGGAGTTTTTTCTTACATACAAACAAACAAAAAATTATTCGTAGTACATATTATTCGTAATATGTACATACTGACTTTAATAAATAAGCTTTATTGCTTTGATAATATTTTTTACATAGTGGAAATAACAAATACAAAAAAAACGCAAACAAAAAAAATATAAATAGTGACATTGAGGAATACTCTATACGAGTACCTCAAAAACAGACAAACAATCATAAATTACAAAAACAAAAAAACCGTAAGCAAAAAACACAAAAAGTGCCCTTGAGGAATACTTTATATGAGTGCCTCAAATACAAAAAATTATGAAGTGAGTTCTAACGGCAGAAACGCCTATTTTACTGTGAGTTCTGAAGCTCTTAATGAAAAAAATAAAAATAATAAATCTAATGAAAGTGTTTTTTTTAACGGCAAAGCCAATTTTTCGTCAGCGATCAACTTCGCTTGGTCCAATGCCAAATAGTAGTGATTCATTAACATTACAATTGCCTAGTACTTCTTCATATAAGTCAGTAATATCATCCCCTTCAGGCTCGTATTCGTCACTTAACAAAGTTATCACTACAGATAACAGTATTTCAAAACCCAAGGTGCAAGTCGGTATGGACAGATATATAACCGTGGTAAAGCGTGGGCGAAACCCGAATTCTTCAAAAATTTCATCCGCTCTAAAGATGTCTAGAGATAACAGCGCATCCTCAACTAATCGCCAAAACCGTTTTAAAATTTTGCAAGATGAGAACGACAAACCCGATGTATCCTCGAATAAGACATCCAAGCCGCCACCAATCTACTTGAGAGAGAAAAATTCAAATGCCCTTATTAAAAAATTAATTTCGGTCATTGGTGAAAATAAATTCCACATTGTCCCAATAAAACGTGGCAACATCGATGAAACGAAAATTCAAATTTATGATGAAAAGGATTTCCGCAAAATGGCTTCTGAATTTGAAACAAATAAAACAAGCTTCTACACATACCAGCTTAAGAGCGCTAAAGGCCTGCAAATCGTATTGAAGGGCATAGATTCTTATGTTGTCCCTGAAGAAATAAAAGATGCACTTGTCCTCCAGGGATTTAAGGTAAAGAATGTATCAAACATATTTAACAAAGAAAAAGTACCCCAACCCCTATTTCGTGTTGAACTGGAGCCAAATGATACACAGTTGAAAAAAAACGAGACTCATCCTATTTATAGCCTTAAGTACCTTTTATACAGAAAAATCACAGTTCAAGAGCCACATAAGCGTGCAGGTCCCGTGCAGTGTCATAATTGCCAAGAATATGGCCATACAAAAGCTTACTGCAATTTACCTACAGTGTGTGTTATCTGCGGTGAATTGCACGGTACTGCAAGTTGTACCAAACCAAAAGATCAAGCGGAAAAAAAATGCAGTAATTGTGGAGGTAATCACACCGCTAACTACAGAGGATGTCCTGTGTACTCTTTCGTCAAGCAGGCTATGGTGCAAAAACCTAAATTAGCTCCAGCTCAACCATTAAACGCGTACTCCGCCACTTTTGCTCCAGTGAGCCAACCAGTTATTTCACGTGTATCGTATGCCGATGCTGCTAAGGCTAGTTCTATTCCCACACCAAATGTTTCACCGCCAAATAATTCAACGAATGCAAATTCAAGCTTTAACTTTAGTCGCCTTGAAGCTACTATTGAGAATCTGGTGCTAACTATAAACAACTTTACAACAAATATGACTACCATGATGCAAGAAATGCTGAAAATGCAGAATACTCTGCTTCAAGCATTAATTAACAAGCCATGAACACGTTAAAAATATGTTTCTGGAACGCAAACGGCATTCGCCAACATAAAAATGAACTTGAGCACTTCCTTACGGAAAAAAATATTGATATAATGTTGGTCTCTGAGACTCATTTGACTTCTAGAAGCCTCTTTAAAATGAATGGCTACACTTTATATGACACAAAGGACCCTAGAGGGAGAGCATGCGGTGGATCAGCAATTCTAATAAAGTCAAGACTCAAGCACTATATTCTTGACAACATTTGTGAAGAACATCTACAAGCAACAAATATCTGCATTGAAAATTTTTGTACAAATTTCGTGATATCTTCAATTTACTCTCCTCCCAGATTTTCAATCACTGAGGACCAATACGAGAAGTTCTACAAATCTCTTGGACCTTGTTTCGTTGCAGCTGGCGACTACAATGCTAAGCATACGTTCTGGGGTTCGCGTCTTATTACGCCTAGAGGTAGGGCGATGTTCAACACAATTTCAAAAATGGGTTTGAATGTTATTTCAAGTGGGGAGCCTACTTACTGGCCTACTGACGTACGAAAAATCCCGGATGTTATAGATTTCGGCGTCATAAAAAGTATTTCTAGGGAATTAATTCACGTTGAAGCTTCCCTAGATCTGTCGTCTGATCACTCTCCCACGATCGTTACAATCTGTAGCCCACTGAGAAGCGCTTTACCTCACCCATATGTCAAGATGATAAATCGTGTTAATTGGCTGAAATTCAAAAAATATATTAGTAGTCATTGCACAGAAAATATTACTCTAAGAACACCCAATGATATTGAATCGAACATTGCAAATCTGAACGAGAATATTAAACAAGCTTCTGAACATGCCACTACCTCCCATCCGCATACTGGGTTCAATAAAATTTATTCTACAGACGTTGAACATCTCGTACGTGAAAAAAGAAGAGCTAGAAGGGAATGGCAACAGCACAGATCACCTCAACACAAAATCAGATTTAAAGAGTGCACTAAACGACTCCAAGAGTTGCTTGCATCTGAAAAAACTGCATCTTTTAAAAGTTATCTGGAAGGCCTTGATGTCACACCAGCATCTAATTACTCTTTGTGGCGCGCTGCTAAAAAGCTTAAAACAGCCGTTGAGTTTAAGCCACCTCTGCGCACATATACCGGAGGTTGGGCAAGAAGCGATACTGAAAAAGGTAAAATATTTGCTGAGCATTTAAAATCCGTATTTACACCAAATACATGTACCGGTGTTGCTGATTTGCCGACTGTAGTTGCTCTACCACCTCGACCCTTAAAATTTACGATGTGTGATGTACAAAAACTAATTGCCCAACTCAACCCAAAAAAAGCTCCCGGTATGGATGGAATTAGTAACCAGATGCTGATTAAGCTACCTCGTATTGCACTTAGAATCCTGTTATTCATTTTTAATGCCATTTTACGACTGGAGTATTATCCAGACTGCTGGAAGCTTGTCAAGGTTAAAATGATTCCAAAGCTAGGTAAAGATCTTACCAAGGCTGAGTCATATAGGCCAATAAGTTTATTGTCAACAATGTCAAAGCTTTTTGAAAAGCTACTCATGAGAAAATTGTCTTCAATTTTAACTGATAATGGGTGCATCCCGGACCATCAATTTGGTTTTAGAAGCCAGCATAGCACCACTGAGCAAACGCATAGATTGGTTCAATTTATCAGAAAAACATTTGAGGAAAAGAAGTATTGTTCTGCCCTGTTTATTGATGTTTCTGAGGCATTTGATAAAGTGTGGCATGAAGGCCTGATTTTGAAATTGAAGACATACTTACCAATAAACATTCTAAATCTTTTGGAAAGTTACATTCTTGCACGAAAATTTACAGTGGTGGAAGGACACTTTATGAGTATGCCTGAAACTATCTCATCTTGTGATATGTCTGTGAGCAGTAGTATCCACACTTCTACATTTGCCGACGATACCGCCTGCCTTAGTATGCACGAAAACCCTGATGAGGCATCCCGAAAACTCCAGGAACACATTAGCCAGATGGAACTATGGTTAAACTTATGGAGAATTAAGGTAAATGAACAAAAGTGTGTCCATATAACATTTACCTTACGAAGAGATACTTGTTCCCCCATTCGGATTAATAATCAAGTTGTTCCTCAACATTCACATGTGAAATACCTTGGTATACACCTCGATCGACGGCTTACATGGAAGCATCACATTGACTATAAGTTAACTCAAATGAAACTAAAATTAACTCAGGTACATTGGCTGATTAGCAGAAATTCAACACTCAGCCTAGACTGCAAACTTTTAATATACAAGTCGCTTTTAAAGCCAATATGGTGTTACGGTATCCAGTTATGGGGCACTGCTTCTGCTTCCAATGTAGAGAGAATTCAACGAAGACAAAACAAAATTTTAAGGTTAATAACATCTGCTCCATGGTACACTAAGAATTCAAATATACATCGTGATTTAAATATGCCACTAGTGACTGAAGAAATTGCAAAATACGCAGGCAAATATCTAATTAAACTCGTGTCACATCCTAATCCGCTTGCTCGTAACATCTTGAACTTTACTGGACACATCCGCTTAAAAAAGAGAGATACAAGGGCTCTAATACTAAACACTCCGAATGAAGTTGCTTGAAAAAAATTTTTTTTTGCTTATCACCACTTATGTATTATTTACAACTATCACTTAGTTATGTCTGGCATTGGTCGGGCCTATTAATTATATGTTAGATTTAAGATTTGAACACTTATTGTTAGTTCATATATGAAGATACAATAAATAAAAAAACATGCATTAAAAAAATATTATTTTTTTTCAAGAAGTCCCTAAAAAGGGATGAAGGAAAGCCTGGTTCATTATCTAGAATAAGCTTTTTAGAAGTTCTCATTAAGTTAAATAATATTGTAAAATGTTTTACAAAATTAAATGATGTTCGGTTCTCTAGATGTGCAACTTTCTGAATCAGAGCACATCTAGAGAACTTTTCAATAAGCGTAATTTGTGCGTTCCTTGGATTCATATACCAAATATCCGTATGGTAAATTTCATGTGGAGATGACGGAGTTTCAGTCTTTTCAAAAGGTAATTTTAAAGGTCTTCGTTCAATTTTATAATTGCATATCTCACAATTATTTATAACTTTCATTATTTCTTTTTTAAAATAAGGATAATTATATTTTTTCTTGAGCTCAAAAAATATCTTGTCAATACCCGGATGGTTATTTTCATACTTGTGATGTTTCATTATCACTTCTAATAAGTCTTGTCTTTCCATGCTTTCCAGTAGGGTAGGTAGGTAGTAGAACTTATCTATATACTCTAAATTTCTTAATATTTCTTAAATTTTTCACCTCCTCCTGGATCATAACATACAAATCCTCAATATTACAGAATATTACAACGTTTTCCTCTTTTTCGATTAAATTCATTATTTTTCTCAAAACCTCTTCAAAGTCATCCGCACATATTCCAAACCTATATAATTTTTTATTGAACTGTGTTTTTTCCTCATAGGAATCTTTTTCTTGTCTCTCAATCAATTTGTTTATTCGCGAATTGCAATGGACTTTCTGTCACTGTGATATGATCCATTACATCATCCTGGGCGCTATGCACGCTTGGAATTGGGAATCCAATTCTATTTCTATTTATTGTTTTTTCACCTGTTGTTGACAAACTTCTCTCTCCACTATTTTTAAATTTAGTTTTTCTTTTTTGTGAACACGTCAAAAGTGTCTCTTTACCCCTACCTTACTCTCAAAATTCCTTTTACATAGGTTGCATTAAAAGATTTGTCCACCATGTTTTCGTTTAATTTGTTGCTCAGAAACAACTTTTTTTTTATACACCTTTTTGCACACGTTGCATTCGAAAAAATTTATTTCCGCAACGATTCTTGACAAGGCATCTGCCACTTTATTGTCTTTTCCCTGTACATGTTGAATATCAAACTCATATTCATTGAGTTTAATTTTCCAACGAAACAATTTTGAATTGAGCTCTTTGAGTGAGGCCAACCATACTAATGATCTGTAATCAGTTTGCAGTCGAAATTTTTTTTTTGCAATCCTGGCATAATTTGGTATAAACTTTCTGTAATACCCACTCAAACCCAAGAATGATTGAAGCTGTTTTACCGTTTTCGGTATTGGAAAACTCTTAATGCACTCTATTTTTTTGTGGTACAGTGTAATGCCTTCTATGGTTACCACGTGACCAAGAAAATTAGTTTCTTTTTGCAGAAAATCGCATTTTAGAAAAATTATCCAAGTGCTCTTGAAGTGAAGTTCCAAACACCAATATGACGCATATTTTGTTAATGTTATTCCTCAACACGTTATTTAGCATTCTTTGAAATGTAACCGGAGCATTTTTGAGGCCAAATGGCATACGTCTAAACTTAAAATGGCCATCATTTGTTGAGAAAGCAGTTTTATCCTGATCGTTTTCATCTACCTCTATTTGGTAAAAACCCTTTCTCAAATCTAATAAAGAGAAGTAATTTGCTCTCCCCAGTTTATTCAATACATCTTCGACAACCGGTATTGAATATTTATCTTCTCTGGTTATAGAGTTCAATCTTCTCTAATCAACCACAATTCTCCACTCCTTGTTTCCTACTTTAGCTTCCTTTTTTGGGACAACCCAAATAGGAGAATTATAGGGTGAACTACTTGAAACGATAATACCTTGCTCCAACATTTCGTCTATTTGTTTCTTAACTTCATTTCTATGTATCTTGGGGTATCTATATGATCTCATATAAAGCGGATTTTCAGTATTTGTTCGGATTGTATGTTTCACTTCATTTGTAAATGTCAAACTATCTCTTTTCTTTTAGAAGACACCCGAAAATCTTTTAATAACTTTTCCAAGCAAATGATCCTCTTTTTTGTTGAGGTGTTCTGTCCTTAATTGGTCAATCATTCTCAATTCTTCCAAGTGGTGTAACTCGGGTAAAATTTCTATCTCTAATGTGTCGTATACTGTCTTAATTGCATGTTCTTTTTTGTCCTGGCCTTCAAAGTATAAAGGTATCTCCTGTTCATTTATTATTATAGTCTGTTTTTTGTAATTTATAATCGCAATATTATTTCTTAACAATGTTGAACCAAATATTCCGTTAAACATTGGATGAAAACTAATGATCTTGAAAACTTCATCCTTTTTAAGCCGAATTTGTAAAGAGTCTTTAGAGATTTTAGCTTCTTCATTAATTACCAAAAAACCTGAAAATCTTTTTTATATATATTCTGGGGGATAATGATTTTTTTCAATAATATTTTCAGTACACCCGGAATCGATTAGAATTCTTGTGACTCGAGTCTTTCCCTTGAACAAAATATAGGGCAGCTTATATTCGGAGGAGTTTCTCTGTTTCTCTGGCCGTAAATTGAAAATTTTGAGGCTGTGAAGTCTGTGTGTTATCTATGTTGTGGTTTTGTCTATGAGTATGTCCGCTGATATGCTGATACGAAAAATTTCTATTAGTATGATTATTTTGATACCTAATATTATTAGGATTGGGATACTTAGGATTTGAATTAGGAGTTTGATTATTGGGATTGGGATATTTAAAACTTTTATTAGGATTTTGGTTATTATTTTGATAAGAATTTTGGTTTCTTGCTTGGAAGTTTTGAGTCTGTACATATTTTTTATTATAATTTATTTTATTTTTTTTACTTAAGAGTAAGTTAGACTGATCTAGCTCATGAAGCGCTTTGTTCAGTGAATCTGATTTAAGTCAACAAAGAACTGTTTTTAAATTTATAGGTAACTTATTCATAAAGGTTTTTAGTGCAATTCTATTATTATGATTAATTTCGGTCATATTGCCGTCTAATCTCTGTCTTTGATTTAAAAAGGAAAGCTTGGTTTATAGAACTGTTTGACGTCTTTTCTATACAGGACGCAACTCAACTATTCATAAAGTAGTTCGGCAGAAGTCAATCCACAAAAATTAAGTTCCAAAAGAGACTTAATCCCATTCCATGTATTTAAATATGGAATGGGATTAATGGCTTTTCCTACGATTTTACTTTAAATCACTGATAAAAACATAATTTGCGATGTGGGATTATAATACGACATATACAAAATAACATTATCTATGCTTTCTAAAAACGGATAAGGTTCTTCCCCTCTTCATTTGTACCTGCTGTTGTTGTAACTGATGCTGTTGTTTTTGAGATTGTTGATTCAATTCTCGTTGTAACTGTTCTTGTTGTAACTTTTGCTGTTGTTCTTGTTGTAACTGTTGGTTCATTTTTATTGTTTAGTCTTCCCGGTTACCGTCAAATAGTATTCCTCTCCTCCGGGCTCTGTAGTCGATGATGTCCACTTTGTTGTTTGTTCTTCTTCTCTCTTCTTTTTGAGGTAGCCCAGATAAAAATTGTTGCCTGGTGACACAACCACCTCCTTTTCAGCATATTATTTTTTTAACTTAATTTAAGGTATTCATTTAAACTTTTTTATAAAATTTTTTTTTGCAATTTGAATTTTGTAATTTATTTCATTTTAAGCACTTATTCTTTTTCGCATGATAATTTTATTATATATATTTTTTATTTTAATCCTTTTCGGAGGATGTTTTTGTAATATACTTTTTTTATTTTAATGCTTTTTCGCAGGATGTTTTTGTTGGTATCCTTTTCCGTAGGATTTTTTTTGTTTTAATCCTTTTTAGTAGGATATCTTCACCGACTGCGCCAATTTAAAAGACGTGAATGTCCTAGTTTATTAAAGTAAAAATAATGCTTAAATTCTAAACTTACATTGTGGTTTTATA
The DNA here is from genome assembly GCA_905220375.1 of Tachina fera. Classification (NCBI taxonomy): domain Eukaryota; kingdom Metazoa; phylum Arthropoda; class Insecta; order Diptera; family Tachinidae; genus Tachina; species Tachina fera. Next base: position 84,761,775 of record LR999964.1, on the reverse strand, counting down.
TTTTAATTGAAGCAATCGTTGGTTGCAGTTATGCGATCAACGATTACTCACGATCATAAATAATTTCTTTTCAACGAATGTTGAAAATAATGTTCTTTCTCTTAAATCAATTATTAAAGATTCAGATTACATTAGTTAAATTAGTACGTATGTGCGAATAAGATAAAATCTAGGCGCACGGCAGTGCGCCAGGCCAAGTTCCGGCCAATGCCCGCAGTGTGCATATTTACAGGAAGCCATTCGAGCTGTTTTTAAGATTCATATTACAATTGTTTGTTATAAGATTCAAATTGCATGAGAACCAAACCGGCAAGTATTTTTAAATATGATAAGATAACACTGTTGGGTAAAACTTATGTATGTATATTATTTTGCTTTTCAGATGCAACATCAGCAAATATCATGATTGAAATGCTTTAAGCTTTATTATAATATCTCATTCTTTTTAAAATGAAATTAACTTCTTCAGATATTCATAGACAGAAAGAAAGAAGCCGTACTAAATTTAAGTTTTTTTTTACTTTCTTTAAGTACGAATCATACTTAAAAATTTAAGTACGAATAGCACTAACATTTACTTAAAACAAACCGAAAACGGAATCACTTTAGAAAACCCATTCTAGAGTTTCTTAAATTGTGTATGAAGAGCTTAAATTATGTAAAAATTTAAATCAAGTACAAAGTTCTTAAATTGAACAAAAAACTTATTTAAAGTACCACCGTGTGTACTTACTTTATATATATGTATATGAAAAAAAAACCTTTTAACCAAAAAATTTCAAGTTCGTTAGTGGGCTTGTGATTGAAATTCAATAAAATTAAAAAATCAATATATTAAAATTAAAATAATGATTGTACTTCTTAACGGAAAATATTTTATTTAAAAGTGAAAGGTGCGCTTGATTTTTTTCGTGTGCAAAAAAGTTTATAATAATATAAAAGTAAAAAAAATATAAATACAATATCAATATTAAAATGTAAATTAATAAATAAATAAACAAGACAAAAAGTGAACACAAAGGACAACTCCAAACTGCTAAAGCTTTTGAGCGACTTAGATTGCTAAGCTGTTTCTGTATAAAGAGTAAGTGAAAATATGAGTTTTTCTTATCGAGTGTGTGTGTTGTTTTTAACAAATCCCGTTTGACACACTGCAATTTTACTTGAGCAACTTTTTAGTTGATATGCGGGAGAGGAAAATATGATAGTTCCCATTTTCATTATCTTTTCTTTCATCTTCCATAACCTCCAAAGTTGCTCAACAGAAATTAAAGCCTTTTAACCCACTATAATAATTGCTTCTGCTCCTGACTTTGCAAATAATAAAAAATACACACTTTGTTAACATTATTATTATAAATATCCGTAAAAGATTTATATACAGAAGTATATTTTAATCTGTAGTTTTTTTTATTATATAAATATACATACATACATATTAGATAAAAAACAGTAATAGGTAAAAAACTTTCTGCAACGCATGCGTCAAAATTTCTCATTGATAATTATTTTCTTTTGCTCAACTCGCTGTAAGACCGGGCTCAGAAACATGTTATCGCTCTAGGTGATCAAGAACCCTTAGCTTCTTAATGACATAGTTTCGCTCAGAGCACTGATGGGGTTGCACTTTTGGAGCGATGACGATTACAATTGTAATCAGCGCCATAAGTTGAGAGCAAAGCAAATAATTTTTTCATTGATGACAAAGAGGCAGTATTGTGCAGGCCAAGTTCCTACAATTATTAGTAAAAAATCATGCAACAAACTGCTAAAAGTACCTATATCAATTTAAAATTTAGAATTTTTTTCTTCCGTAGAACTTAAATTTTGGATAAATGAGTTCACTCTTCCATAAAATTTTCTGCCAACACTGTTAGCAACACTTTTCAGAGAGCGACGTAAAGGAAACAATACCCACTTTTGGTATTTGGAGTATCTTTTCAAGTTGAATAAATTACATTTAGTGTAAAGATATGTGTAATAAATATGGACAATAAAAAGTGAAATTAAAAATTAAATTTAATCTCTTTATTCAAAAAATCAAGTTAGGATATCTTAAAACAGGCAAATTTTGAGATTAATTCAATCTAATTTTTCTTTAAATGAATCTCGTTTTTGGATTATTTCAAGTACGGATTCGGGATTGAATCAACCCCATCTTAGCTTAATTCAATCTCCGATTTTTCTCGATCAATCTCGTTTTAGGAGTATTTCAAGTACGGATTAGCGATTAAATACACTAAGAAATTCTTGAACCAAGTGCATTTTGAGTTTGATTCTATCTAAGTTTTCCTGAAATCAATCTCGTTTTGGGCTTATTTCAAGGACGGATTCAGGATAAGATTTGGCTAAAATTAAATTTTTAGCACTTAAATAATCCGTATTTGAATCAAGCCTTCTGTACTTGACTTAAGTAAATCCGTACTTACCGTACTTATGACACCGCTTTGGGTTGATTTAAGTACGGATGGATTGATTTTTCTTTTGAGTGTATTTGGCCTGATATGGATAATTTGAGTATAAATAGATATATTGAAACTTGACTTAGTAGTAGTGAACTACCAATTCGGCGCTGATTAAAATTTTTAAGTTTATTTTCCCACAACTCTGACTAAGTGCCAGCCACAAATTTCCACTCACCCCAAATCACTGGCAGACTCTAATTCCCACAGACAGACAACAAGACATTTTTCGTAGGCTTTAGAAACAATTAATTTTCACTTTTTTCCGACGGCATTACAAAATTATTTATTTTCACGTTTTTCCCGTCGGCATTACAAAAATATTTTTTTTACGTTTTTCCCATCCACATTATGAAAAATCATTTTCACGATTTTTCGTTGGCATTAGTAAAAAAAATATTTTTTTTACGTTTTCCCTGTCGGCATTACACATTTTTTTCACGTTTTTCCTGTCCATATTACGAAAAATCATTTTCACGATTTTCCGTTTTGTATTGTTTTTGAATAATTGATTAAGAATGATAGGTCTTAGGAAAGATAATTAACTTAATGTATTGTCATTCTCTTAACTTGTTGGTAAGTATGAAATATTGTGAAAACTTAAGCGTTCAAAATGAAGTATAACACAGTGCAATATTAAGAAACACATCATATTATCAGTTTTTTATAGTAAAAGATGTACATTTTCCATTTCGAAAACTCTAAACAAAAATTTTTAAAATACGAATATGGGCTTATTATAAAAGATCTTCAGTTTATTCATTTCTATAGTATCAGATCTTTAGAAAATATAAATAATTTAAAGAAATTGAACTTTGGTATCAATTCTTTAAGAATGTAGATGTGTATAAATGAGTATCAAATAAATTTAGTGAATAAATACGGACTTCAACAAGAATCATGCTAAAGTATGCATAAATTATAAAATGTAATGTAAACAGATATTACTTTATATCTGTATGAGTATCAAAGAAATTTACCGAAAAAATTAAAGTATGTCGAAGCATGTATAATTAAAAAATTTCCTCACGTCATACAATTTTATAAACACAGAAATTTTATGACTTTTTGCAAATGAAATACATATGTATGTATGTATTTACTGTGTAAAAATGCAAAAGTTTGAATTCGTTAATTCTAGTTAGCATAGATTTTTAATTGAAACACCACTACATCTCGGACTCTCGCGTCAATATCACAGAGAATACACAGAGATGTCACTAGACGGAAGATAATATGTGTTTTTGGAGGTACCGCTCACTCTGTCCCTGCGCATTCTTTAAACCTTCTTTCGTGGTGGCATTATTTAGCTTTGCAACCTCATTCGCTTGGCGATTTTTGCAAATAAATGGTAAAAATTAATATTTTTAAATGAAAATGCTTCAAATACAATATGCAATCATTTTAAAACATTTTTTAATTGCTTTTTTAATAGTAATAAGCTATTTGACATTTTGTTTTTTGATTCAACACAACAAATTCTTTCATTTAATTTTGTAAAATTGTGTACTTCGTTTACTTGTTCAAATGTATTTTCAGTTTATGCTTTGTGATCTCATTTGGTGTGTGATTTTTGTAAACAAAAGGTAAAAATTAAAATTGTTCAATGAAAATGCTTAAAGTTAAATCAGTAATCATTTGTATACAAACTTGAATCACTTTTTAATACCATTAATCTATTTCACATTCTATTTTTTTAATTCAATTCAACAAATTCTTTAATTTAATTTTGTAAATGTGTACGTATGTATATATGTGTACGTATTCGTTTCACAAAATACAGATTTTCTCTTGTTTGTTTTGATTATTTTGTTAACATCTTAATAACAAATATACTACAGTTGTCCCTTTCTCGCAGTGACTGCAATACAAATGATTTTACCTTTTTTCATACGTCAGTTCTTACAACTCTGGTCTACTTTGTGGTCACTATCGATAGAAGCATGCAAAATATATGAATAAAGCTTTTAGATGATGAAAAGCTCTTTTTAGGGTTCCGTACACCAAAGATGAAAAAATTAACCCTATTGTTTTCACTACGCTGTCCATCACACGGTATTTCCTCAGGAACCATAAGAGCTACGGACCTGAAACTAGAACAGATTATGTAGAACCTTGGCTGCTACAACAAAAAATACATGATAATTTTGACAACTTGCTATATCTTGGAAACCGTAAGAGATAAACTATTATAATTTTCAAAAAAGGTAAAGCTAAGAAATCTGAAAATTATAAAATCGCCAAACCAAAAAAAAAAAATCCCCAAAAATTAAAAAAATTGCCAAAACGAAAAAAATCGCCAGTTTAAAAAAAAAATTTTAATACCAAAATAAGTCGCAAAATTTGAAAAAATCAGTTGACACCTTTTTGTTTTTATAAATCTTATACAAGCCATTATTTTTTCTCTTGCTTTCTGTTCTATTGAGGTTCAACCTATAAAAATTAAAAAAACTTTTAATTAATTGTAAGTGACAGCATAAATAAAATAAAAACGCTTCGAAATTAACTTTGATTGTGCTCTAACCGTCGTATTCAGTAAAAAATCATTTTGATTTCGAAACGTTTACAAAACAAGTTTTGTATGGAAATTTGTTTGTTAAACGTTTTTTAAACCTAAATTATTTTTTTCTGAATAAGGTCTTAAGTATTTGAAAATTTTAATTTTTATTAGAAAACATATAACTATAGGTATCTTTTATTCGAAACATATACCTACTTAATTTTTAAGCAGCTATAGCTATAGCTACTTAATAAGTTAATACACACTTAAATTTGTTTTGAATATTTATATAAAGTTCGAATAAAACATACCTTATATTGAAACATATTAATGACGAGCGATGCAAAACTCATCACTTTAGTAGAAAATTTATTAGAGAAAAAGGGTCTTATGCAAACAAAAATTAACAAAGCTTTGCAAAGCAATGTTAAGTAAAGTTGTATTCTAAAAAAATTATTATATCAAATTTCTAAAGTAGGTCCCCACGTTTGTTAAGACTACTTTAAGTTAATATTTTCAAAATGTGTCTTTTATGTCCCAAATATTTTTGTTAATATAGCACATATTGATTCATGATGCATTTAAAAATGAAGCTAGAATTGTTAGCTCTTAGCTTAGATTTACTATTTCTGTCATGTAATAGAAAACATCATAAAAATATTCAATCGATTCATAATACATGGTAGAATCCATAAAAAAAATATTAAAATAAATACAATTGTGCAAAAATGTTTTAGTGATGTACATACAATTAAAACAAATCGAAAAAAAACTAGATATTCAAATACTCATTTTATTCGAATAAAAGAAATTGTGATAATTCTTCCTTTTTCCTCATATTCCTTTACGTATACTTCAAAGAAATGTTTATTTGTTTTCCTACCATGTCAGAAATTAAATAAGGTTGCTTAACTTCAAGACAATAAAAATTTATTTAATAAAATAAAAAAGTATTTGAATAGCCGAATGAAATTGTATTCGATTCTGTACATCATGAGCTGTGAAGTGGTTGTTGAACATGGTGGTGTTACCAGTATTTATTATTAAATAGCAAAATAATTAAAGTTGCGTTTTGCATACAATTTCTTAACAATGCAATGTTAGCCTTAAAGTGCTTAGCAACTACTATGAACTTTACAGCTAAAGTTAAATATTTTTTTGCATAAGGGGGAAAGTAACTATTAAAACTTAGAAACAGTACAGCTACAGAAAGTAAAGACTAATGATGCCTTAAGGAAGTACAGAAGGTTACGTAAGACTTAACGTATTTCGTATTAAATTTTCTTGTATTATTTTCTTCTGGATGCCCAGTGGATATTTCTCGTATTCCTCAAACGATGAACTTTGAAGTGTTTAACACTGGACATTCATAAAACTATGATTATGTATATAAAAAATATTAAGGCTTTCTAAAGGCTTATTTTAAAAATCCTTTATAAAGCCTCAATAATTTTTATAAATGAGGCTCTTAATATTTAAAGAAACCGCTAACAAAAAATTAATCTCGAAAATGATTTCGCTTAATTTTTTTCGAGGTTATGGAACAATATTTTAGTATGTGTATTTATTTTAAATTTTAAATATTTTTGCAACATTTGTAGCCAAAAAATATCGATATATCGATGTTTTAAGAAAATATATTTCTATACTGCTTAAAAATATCAATACGATATACATACATACATAAATATTTTACATTTGCCCATCTCTAATATGCAAACATAATTCTCTGCAAGAGGATGCACGATTTTTGCGTGTAGAAATAAATGTATGTAGATTTACGGAGAAATTCCATAAAAACTCCCTACTAGCCGTAAAAATTAAATTAAAGTGGTTCTAATCATCTGATCGAGAGTGTACAATAAAAACCAAATCGAATCCAACAAGTTGCAAGGTGTTAATTAGCGAAAATTCCATGTTTTAATGTGCAATAACAAGATTTTGCTGTCTCTTTTTCCGCCGCTTTGTTGTACGGGAATCAAATTTCGTTTTGTCTTTTCGGTCATGTTGTCGCATTGTATGTTGTCAACAAGTTTTGCTTTATTAGCTACTTTTGGGTGACTGCATATTGTTTATTTTCGCTGTGGTAATCAAGGAGTATGTACTAAAGATGCCAAACGGGAAATCCCGAATCGAGGGATTTTCGGTATTTGGCAAATCCCGATTCCCGAGATTTGTAAGATTCAATCCCGGGATTTCTTTTTCGAGATTTTATAGCATTTTTTATATAAAAACAATTTATAAATAAAAATTTTCGTTGATTTTACGGTATTTTTAACCGACTTCAAAAAAAGGAGGAGGTTAACAATTCGTCTCTATTTCTTTTTAGGTGTGAAACTTCATATCGCGGTACATTTGTGACCGATTGTGGGCACACGCCCACAATTTTTCAACTTGATTTTACGAACTTATACTCATTTGATTGTTGCGAAATCTAGCCAACACCTTTGGTTCTTGCAATTACACAATTTTAAAGTTAAAAAAATGGGCGGGGCTGCGCCCATTAAAATGTATTATAACATTTCACGTGGTTCTACTTAACCGATTTCAACGAAACTTACCACACACCTTGAACTCTAAAATAGACACATTTTTTTGAAATGGGTGAGGTCACGCCCATTAAAATTTAATATAATATTTCACAAGCTTCTATTTCACCGATTTTTATGAAACTTGGACACAACCTATGCTTAAATAAAGGCACAATTTTGCGTTAAAAAAGTGGGCGGGGTACGCCTATTAAATTTTAGTATAATATTTCACGTACTTGTACTTAACCAATATTTACGAAACTTGCAAACACCTTGAACTCTTAAAAATACACAATCTTGTTTAAAAAAATGGGCGTAGCCAGGCCCCATGAAATTTAGTACTATATGGCACTAAAAAGCTAAAAATAAAACTCTAAAAAATTCCACCGAAATCAAAAATAAGCACTGAAAGCTTAAAATAATATTGATCTAGTTAAATAAATTTTTTTTACATATATTACATATAGTGTTGTTTGAAGTTGGTGCCAGTAATACAGGTACTAAACACATAGGAATATGACCGATAAAAAATTGCAAGTAAACTTATGTACATACATATAAGTATGTATGTATGTGCTTAGTTACCAATATTGCTGGCACCAACTTTAACGAATACTATAGGTAACATATGTAAAAATATTTTATTTATTATTTTTAGCTTTTTAGTGCTCATTTTTGAAGTTGGTTTAGTTTTTTTTTAAGTTTTATTTTATAATATTTAAAAATCTCATACAATTTTATACGTGCAGTTTTAAAAAGTTAATGACTATTCGTGACATATTTGTTATAAATTAACAACAAGAGCAAAATAAATTAACTACTTTCTCACGGTTATTTTCATCAAAGGTGATACAATATACAACAAAGAATTATTTTGAAAACAAAAAGAAGCATATGAGCCTTCGAAGGGAAATAAAATTTGGAAAATTCATAAGTTTGACAGATTTATTCCGTCTTATTCTATATTATAAGAGCAATTATGAATAAAATTCCACGAAAAATTTTTCCCGGGGGAATAATTCCAAACATTAGCAAATAAAACAAAATAATAAAAAATAAAAGGTAAAATAAAAAAGGTAATTGGAAAATGGAGAAATTTCATCCGGCAATTTATTCTAATTGCGGATCTATATATAACGATCTATATGTTGACTCTTCAACGCTATACAAAAAAATTGGCAATTATCTACTTGTCGGTAAAAATTGAGTACTATTGACAGCTCCTTACAATTGAGGTAGAATACAATATTGCCAAGTTAGCACATTATCTAGAAATTATATAACACCCTTACGATTACAAATTTATACAATGCATACCTATTGTAGTGATAGGTCTTGTACCAAATACGAACTTGGTCAAAATTTGTATCTCACTACTTTTGATGGCCGAAATTTTGGAAGGGAACTTGGCCTTTTTTTCACATTTGTTTTTGTGAAGATCTGACTACTTTTTGGACGGTTTTCTTAATAAATCTTAAATTTGTAGTCTGTTATAGTTCTATTTATAATGTCTGCGCCAGTTCAAAAGGCAGAGTTACATAAAATAATGGGTTATTGGGTGATATGTGCACCATTGTGTCATAATAAAAACCGAGTAATTTGATTAATTTTTTACATGTCATCTCAATAGAAATATGTAAAATATAGTGTAAATTTTAGTGTAGTAAAGTCTGCTCAGACGAAGTCCTTTATAAAACGCGAAATTAAATGCTAGCATGAGTGAAATGTGCATGCAAGGTTTCAATACAGTAGCTTGTGTTTTAAATTTGTCTAGTTGGTAATTTACATAAGCCAATTTTTGTTTGCAAAATTTCAGTTCTCTTCCGTATAATATTTCAATACAAATGTGATAAACGTGGCCATACTTCCCTAATTTAACAATCGGTGCCTTCAGATTTTTTCTCTTCGTAAATTCTTTAACTTAAATTCTTACTCTTAAGCTTAAAGCGCACTTCCATGCCCCCATTGAAACTTCCAGGACTTAAAATCTTTCTTGGTGATCTCTAATTTATATTTATTTGTGTATTGAATTTAAGCTCTCTAGTGCAAGTTCTAGCTTGAAATGCTATGGTCGCTACTCCCAGTCTCCGTCCCTTTTTTAAGCTCAATATTTTATTACGAGCAGCGCTTAATTATCATCATACCCTTTTTAAGATGATAGCTTTTAGTTAAAGCTTCAGTTAAAACTTTCAGTAAAAAATTATCGTGGTATCTGCCACTCCTGGTTAAAATATTTGGATTTTTAGATTTTTCTATTTGGTTTCTCATCATGACCTACTTGCGTATCAAACTTCAGCTCTATAGCGAAAATCTAATTATTTAATTCTTATGGGCGTATTCCCGCCCATTTTTTTGAAATAAATTTTTTGCCAGTGTTAATCATACGTGTCAAGTTTCATTGGAAACGGATATTAATATTTAAATAAATAGTATATTTAAATCTGCTGATCCGAAGTACATGAAATAGGAGATTTAAATTGTATGGGCGTGTTAACTTCCACTTTTTTCAACGAAATTTTATAACTTTGCATTGTTCCAACATTTTTGCCAAATTTCAATAAAATCGCTTGAGATAAACATTTTAAATTTGCTCTTTTAATTGCATGCTTTATTGGAATAGATCCGCCCCCTGGTTAAAATCTCCGGGTTTTCAGATTTTTCTAGTTAGTTGCTAGTCTAGACATATTTGTTTATTAAATTTCAGCTAACTAGAGCATATTCTATTTATTTTGTTCTTATGGGCGTTTATAAAGGACAGATAGTAATAAATATATAAATATGTAGTATATTCAAATATGCTGACCCGAAGTACATAAAATAGAAAGCTTAAATTATATGGGCGTGTTAACGCTTACTTTTTGCAATACAAATTTAGAGCCTTGTATTATTGCAACATGTGTGCCAAAATTAATAAAAACGCCTTAGAAATGTTTTTTTAATTCTTCACATTATGGGCGTAGCCTCGCACCCTTGGTTAAAATTTTCGGGTTTTCAGATTTTTTGGGTTTGTACTCACCTAGATATACTCGTGTAACAAATTTCAGCTTTCTAGCTATAGCGGAAGTGCTTCATCAATTTGATGAGTGTGTCAGTGAGTATGTCTTAATATATGCACTTTTTGCATCTCCATATCTACGGAAGCTTTCATTGTAAAACTTTGCATGTAAAGTAACATGAATTTATTTCAAATATGGTTTAAATTGAGGGGGTAAAAACAGCTTGAATGGCTTCCTTTAAATATACACACTGCGTGCATTGGCCGGAATTTGGCCTAGCGCACTACTGTGCGCCTAGATTATCAACATAAAACCTTTTTAAATACATAAAATTTGTTATTAAATTAATATTTATTAAAAAAGTAATTTATTTTACCAAAAAATTTTTGATCCCGAAATCTCAAAAATGCCGAAAAATCCCGGGATGCCGAAAATCCCGAGATCCCAAAAATCCCTGGATTTCAAAAAATCGATCCCGATTGGCATCCCTAGTATGTACATATGTACCACAAACCATGATCAATAAAAAATAAACAACATGCTACTTTTTCGTGTATGGTGCAAAAGTCTCAGTATAGATATGCATTGTTGTTTGGTTTATGCGTGGATGTATTGTTTCCATTTTTATTTTAAATGTGCCACAACACATTAACATAGTGACCATGAATGTTCATTTTAAACCGGCCATGAATGCAAAGTACTATGCCACACATTATTCTAGTTGAATATCTTTACATGAGTATAATTGTCGAAGAAGTTTTATTTCTTTGCACTTCATGCAAGTCTATGTTTTTTATTTTAATTGAAATTTTCTCATCAAGAACAAACATACATAAATATATTTAGTGTAAGTATATATCCTCACAAGAAACATATACAGAAGTATGTTATATAAGGCCAAGTTTCTATTCAAAATTGTGTCTATCAATAGTATTGAAATAAAATGTTTTACCAAGTTCTTGTTTCGTAAAATACCTATCACTAAACTCTTCTATGCATTATATACGTATGTATGTAAATTTTTCATCGTCAGGGTGTCATCCGATTTCTAGGCCGCCTGTTAACTTGACAAGCAAATACACTAACGGCCCATTCACAATGTCCATTTATTTTGGTTTTAACAGAAAATCTGATAACTGACAATTTGGTTAATAATCACCTACTAACCGACTATTAATATTTCACGTTTTTATCTTTCGATGAAATAGCAGTTGAATTTGGTAAAAATTATGAAAATATCATCAGTTTGTTTACAAAGAAGTTGCTTAAAAAATATAAAGCATGCTCTCAAATTGAATGTTGAAAAGTTAAAATTAAAGCACACGCTTATGTATTTAAATACATAAGCATGAATGTAATTAAAGTTGTTCTTCTTAGTATGGCCAAATTTCAAAATGCTTTGTTTTCAGTTCGCAGACCAGATTAGTTTCCATTGTCAAAAAATTAAAGAAGTAAGATTTGGATTGTGTCGAATAACTCTTTATGGACGCCGAAACGACTTTAATATACCTCCATAGAGTAATATTAAAAAAAAGTAAAAATTTTCGACCCAAAATTAAAAGTTGACATCCTTACCATCTCCAATTTTACTGAAATTCAGCATATACACATAACTCTTACGTACACATAATATAATGAAAGACCTACCTTAATAGCTCTTTTGGTACCTGTTGTATAGTCGCCTTAAGTTCGTTATATTCTAAATAGAACTACTCTATAGTTTGCAGTCAGATATTAATAATATTGGTGTCATCTGAAAGCTTTTAATCTATATATGGCAAATATTGTTTAAAAAAGATTAAAAACTTAATTTAAATTATAAAAATTGTGTGAAATTTTTAAAAATTCTTTAAAGTTTATGTGAAATTTCTAAAAATTCTTAAAAATTTTTGTAAAATTTCTTTAAAGTTTGTGTGAAATTTAAGATTTTTGTTTTCGGCGGCATTTTAGTGTTTTCTTGTCTACTTTAAGAGTCTTTTGGTTTTATTCATAAAAATTCCTGATTACAGATTTAATATGTACATTACTTATGAAACAGATTTTGCTTTATTAAGCTTTAATAGAAATTTGTATTTAAAACTGATTAATATTGTAGTGTACCACTCTTATAGTAATGCACTGTAACAAAAATTACTTGCATTGCTGTAATAGCAAGTAGAAGTAGAAGTAGCCCAAGAATATAAGAATGCTGAATGCAAGAAATTGAGTGACATACTCTTAAGTCACAATATAAATTAATAAATATCAAATACCAAAATTATTGAATAAATCTGACCTTAATTTCTAAACGCAAACTGGCAATAACTTGCCTTATTTTTTTATTAAATTCTCAAAATCTTTTAGCACCTCCTTTGAGCGCCTACTGACAAGCTGGTCTAACTGACAGCTGTAAAAACTAAACAAGGGACTATAGGGCCTCACAAGCACACGCACACTGACTACTACACGTTAGAGCTAACTTTTTGAATCCTACGCATCCTTTCATCTTTTACATGGTGATCCTGCAACTACGATCCTGCGGAACAAAAAGAGCCTTGTGACAAAATGTTAATAGCTGAAACGGATTTTTGATAAACAGTGAAATTCCTGAAATCAGCGTACACTAAAAATATTCGTTAACATTTCTACAAACTGGCATGTAAACCGTGACTTTTAACAAATGCCCGAAGAGATAGTCGAGGAAGTTATACAAAATACCTACAAAAAACTTGCAAAAACTTTTCAACAGGAAGCAACAAGATGTCTTCAATAAATACAAAAATTTAGATTTGAAATCCTTTTTTTAAATACCAATGTAATTAAATCACACTTTGTAATTGCCGAACGAGAATTAGTTCAACATTGTAAGCACTCCAATGAATTCCAAATACATTGATGAATATAAAAAAAAAATTTAGCAATTATTATTAAAATCTTAATACATACATATATTAGAGTAACTTATTCGTTATTAAAAAAAACGTAAAAAAGATACATTTAAAAAATACAAAATTAGTGAAAACGGGAGGAAAATCATCAAAAATAGCTAACCCAAATGCCAATGTAGTAAATATTGATAAAATTGTAGACCACACTAGACAAATATATATACTTATCTTAATATAAGTTATATTAAGTGCATTAAACATATTAATTAAACTATATATCTTACTTTGGTCTCTGAGAAAAAAGTATGCTAGCCGTAGTGACAATTTAGATAAAACTTAATTTTTTTTTTGTTAATACATGTATTTATTTATTGTATATTCAAATATGAACTAACATTAAGTATTCAAATCTTAAATATAAAACATAATTATTAGGCCCGACCACTGTTGGACATAAAGTTGTTAATAGTTATTAATATTACATACATAAGTAGTGATAGTCAAAAAAAGGGGGAAAAAGTATTCTCAAGTAGTCCCATCTGGAGTGTTGAGTATAAGAGCCCGTGTGTCCCTCTTTTTTAGGCGGATATGTCCAGTAAAGTTCAGAATATTACGAGCAAACGTATTAGGATGTGATTTGAGTTTTGTTAGATATTTTCCTGCGTATTTTGCAATTTCTTCAATCACTAGTGGAATATTTAAATCACGATGTATATTAGAATTTTTGATGTACCATGGAGCCGATGTTATTAACCGCAAAATTTTGTTTTGCCTTCGTTGGATTCTCTCGACATTGAAAGCTGACGCATTTTTCCTAGATATAAGAGATAAACTTACAAAAATATTGACAAGAAAAGGATTTGGATTAGAAATACCTACCTCTTTACATCAACAAGTAATTAGAAAAATTTTGAAAAACTCAGACATGACACAATCAACTGCAACAATGGCACTGAACGCTTCAGAACTTGCATCAATTGCAAAATTAATTCCCATTTGCTCTGGTAGAAAGAAATAATTTATCCCATTCATAGCCAATTTGGAATTAATTCAAGAAACCCTAGATGATACAAAGAAACGCAATTTCTTTCAATTCATTTTTAGAACAAGATATTATCAAAAAGTACAAAAAAGGATTAAGCAAACTACTATACCAAACAATTTAGACTAAAGAAAAATAATAAGACAAAACAAACACCAAATAGCATCCTAAATGACTTAAATAAAATAAAACAACAAGGTGACATACGAAAATTTGCAGACAAAATTTAAAGTTTAATTTCAGAATTAAATGAATTACAAATATCAAGCATAATTGAAGAAAGCAGAAATGCAATAATACAATCAAATGGTATTATTGCATTTAACGCAATTAAAAACATTAATTTTTTTCAGAAATAACAATTTTAGTAGAGAAAACAATTTTAATAACAATAGCAACAATACAAATTTTAATAGAAACAATAATCCCAACACTAGAAATAACACCTGCAATAGTAGAAATGGAAACAATAATAATTTTAATAGAGATAGACAAAATAGCACACATAAAAATAACAACAACAGACATATACACACCATAGAAGATTCGGGAAACGTACCAGGCTCGGAATACAGCGCACAGTGCTTTGTCCCATTTGCAAAATTAAAATAAAATAAAGTGCTTAGAATATTTAAGTAATATACATTTTTGTACAGCTCACAAAGTACCTTAAATAAACTCGTAAATAGAATTTATAATCTCGTCTTCTTGTTAGCAGTAGAGGGCGCTAAAGTCAGGTAAAACTGTTGAACGGAAAAACCGTTTTTAATGTGTTACAAAATTAATTTTTTATATTTAATTTTTTATTGTATTGCTTTGAAACTTAACAGTTTTGTTTATAACTATAGGTTCAAGAAAACAAAAATTATTTTTTGTAAATATGTATATATAGAAAAGTTGTTTGTGCCATCGAAAACTTTTGCGATTTTTTATTTGGAGTTCCCAAAATGCAAAAGTTTGATAGAGTGAAAATATTTTTTTTAAGAATAGGTAATTTTTTATTTGTGATTTTAGTTAATTTTTAAGGGCTTAAATAGAATATGCAAACAAGTTTTAGATTTTTCACCCGGAAATTTAAAAATTATATGCATTTTTTAAGACATATTTCCTAAGTTTCAGAAAAAGTTGAAAAGACCTAAGTTTATGGTACTGCCAAAATTTATTTTGGCGGAAACCCTAAAGTTTGGCAAACTTTAAAAAAAAATAAAAAAATATATAAATAAAAAATAGGCGATTTTTTATTTTTCATTTAAATACTTTGTTAACAAATCTAACCCTAGTAAAAAAAATTCAAGATTTTTAACCGGAAATTTTAAATTTTGTATTTTTTTAAAACATATATATTTTTTAGTTTTACAAAGAGCAAAAATATGATTATATACTGTTTTCCAAGTAAAGGGATCCAGCGACGTTCAATGTTCAATTCAATTTCTGCAAGCTGTGCAATTTTATTGACTGTAGGTCGGTTTGAGAACTTTTCGAGTAAAATATATCAAGTAACTTTTACTAAGAGAGTAAGAATGATTCTACTCTCTCAGTAAAAAAATATCACAAAATGTAAACGAACGACATCCTGTAAAAAGTATCAAGTAATCAACATTTGTTTGTAAGCAGCTGATTCATGTTTTCCTTTTTGCTTTACGTTTCATTGTATTCCCTATGTTTCAACTCATTTACTTCGTGAACACACTGCACTTTGTTGTTTTGTGTGCTAATAATAAGCTGACGATATGACTTGTTATTTACATTTTGCTATTTTCCGTTATATTTTATATTTGAGCAAGAGATGAGAGCATAATTATTTCAGTATAACGTGATAATTTTCTAATAGTTTGCGATTGTTTTGAAGTTTTCACCCATTTTGTTTATCAATAATATTGGAATTAATTGTGGAATTACCACTAAAACATTAAATTAATACCTAGTCAATATTGAAATAACCTCGTGCTGCAGTAGTCATTATAATCTAATAGTGAGCCCTCGTGAGTGAAAAAATCTCACTGGTTCATCTCCTTCGTGAGTTAAATAATCTCACTGGTTCATCTCTATATACATATATGCATAATAAAACTATTCTCTTGTTGTAATCTATTTATTTATTTTCTATTTATTATTAAGTCTGTTTATTTATTTTCTATTTATTATTAAGTCTGTTTATTTATTTTCTATTTATTATTAAGTCTGGAGGGATCCGTGGATATCGCAGACTGTTTATTTAATTAATTATAATTTTACACCAGACCCTTAGACTAAAAATTACCAGCTATTTATACTAATTTTTATACTTAATGTTGTTGCTACTGCGGCTGTTGTTACTGTTGCTGTTGTTGTTGCTGCTATTGCGCGGTCAGCACTTGTTATTTATATTTTATTATTATTACTTATTATTTTCATTGGTTTGCACCGTCGGCACTTAGTAGTTCTTGCTGATTGACTGTTGTTTTATATTTTGCTCTTGTTGTTGCTGCTATTGCGCTGCCAGCAATTGTTATTTATATTTTATTACTTATTATTTTCATTAGTTTGCACCGTCGCACAGTGGCTGAAAATCGTTTTTCATTGGCCAAAATTCTGTAACTTTTGAACTGATCAAAATATTGAAGTAATTTTTATTTTAGTGGATAGATATTTAGTTCAGTTTGACTCAGTTTTAATTACATTAAAATTGATTGAGAACTTTTTAAGGAATTCTAGCTCAAAGTTGAACTTTTGAATTTTTTTAACTTTTAGAGTGAAATATGGGTTTATTATTTTTTTATTTATTAAAAAATTTAATATATGGAAATTAGTAATAATTATAAATATGTTTTGTAATAATGGAATTTATTTAATGTTACACTCAAAAAAAATTTTACACTAAAAAAAAATAGTAAAATCAACGATTTTGCTATTATTACAGAAAAATTAAAAATTTTTTGCTGTCTAATTTGCAATTTTGTTTACACTCAAAGAATAGTTACACTTAAAAAAAACTTTAATAATATTATCTAAAAATATTGCTATTACTACAGAAAAATTTATTATTTTTTGCTGTCAAATTTGATCATTTTAAAAAACATATTAAAAATAAAAACTGCAATAAATTTTAATAGCATTTGTAACAATGGTAGGTTCTGTTTATTATTATTTTTTACTAATAGTATGCTTTTCGTACCTTAAATAACAATGAAAGGCAATTATGATTATTATTCATTTGACTCAAATATTGATTGTAAATATTCCATATTTTGTTCTGTGCTATTTCTGTTCTTTAGTAGTTTTTTGGCTTCTTCATCTAAATCCCGATGTTCCACTTTCCATTGATTTCGAATACTGGAGATGAACGGATCTGACGTTGCCAATAATATATTAAATAGATCTTCATTTGTTGAATTTCGTGAAATTTTTCTAGTATTGTGCTCTCTATAAAATCTGTAATCCTTGTTTCTTTTTTCCTGAGCCTCCTCTGATAGATCTCTAAGTGGCACCAAATGATATTTAATGATATCTTCTCCATGATAAAGGATTTTATGAACTGTTGCAGACATATTTCTCCATGGGTAGTTGGTTGTATATATTTTTGCAGTTTCCTTAGCATAATCTCCAAATTTTCTAGAGTCAATTTCTTCATTGCACGCAAGTACTTCTAGGATTATTTTAAACCTGAAAATAAGGTTTAAATCCACTCCTGTTA
This sequence comes from Tachina fera, assembly GCA_905220375.1. Classification (NCBI taxonomy): domain Eukaryota; kingdom Metazoa; phylum Arthropoda; class Insecta; order Diptera; family Tachinidae; genus Tachina; species Tachina fera. The sequence goes on along the minus strand of LR999964.1, from coordinate 84,743,704 downwards.
TTTCAGATGCTGTTTCTGGATCTGAAAAGAATCTTCTTGCGGTATTGCCATCATTTGTATTGCCTGACCCTTGTTTTGGCTGATCTATAATCAATCCTAATTTGCGATATTCATCTTGAACATGTTTCTTTTTTGAACTTCTTAACTCTTTGTTGGTTTCGTTGTTTCTTATTGATCCTGAAGACCCGAAATCCAAATCATAACTGATTTTTAGTATGTGTTCCATAAGTCGTATTCTTGCATGTAGTGGTGATAATCCAAATTCATATGCATCGGTATTATCTAATGATTTTGTCGGGACTTGGTTTAATTGGGTTGATGTTGCTTGGCATATAATGCAGCTGGATGCAGCCTTCGTGTTAGTCAAAGCCTGACCTACTTTTCCATCTATCATTGTCAGCACTAATTGGTAGCTTACTTCAGTTTGCTGCCCATCTAACTGTAATTGTAATGGCTGTAGTGTTGCAATTTGGGCCTTGATATCACTAACTTCTTTGTTAATGGCATCATGAGTTTCTTTTTTGAATTCAAATTTAATTGGCCTGCAGTATTTCGTAGAAGATGGTGTCTCATTTTTCCAAATATCCATTGTTTGCGTTGTACTAGTCGAAGGCTCTGAATCTTCCAAAATCTTTTTCAATCGCAATGGTACAAATGATACCATGAACATATCTGAGTCCGAAATATTTTCACATACAGCTTGTTTGTATTGTTTTTGTCCCGAGGAACCATCACATCCCCATTTACAAAAAAGAATTAACTTTGTGTTTCCATATTTCTTTAACTCATTTCCTGTTATTGATTGTAGCAAGCGTTCGGCTGTGTGATCAAGTAGAGATTGTAGTTGTACCTCTGCCGAAATTGGTGTGATTGTAATAGTGTCCTTTGATGGCAAACAGTCTATTTTAGCAGCGGTTATGTAATGATATGCTGGATACATATTTGACCCTTTTTCAATCGCACGCAGTCTGAGCTTAATATATTGCTGTTTTGTTAATTTCAAATCCAGAAATAATGCTAATGCCTCCTCATTTGTGTACTGTATTGCATCACTCGGAGTTGGTATACTTTTAAGAATCCGTTTTGTTCTCACTGGACTAGCTTTAACAACTTTTTCAATGATATCCACTTTTGATAATTGGTTCTGTGATCGTAATTGATGTAGGAAAGATTCTTTTATATTTGTACAACCAATTGCATCGTTAAAATCTTTAAGTTTCCGCCTCTTAGATCTATCACTGCAGTTGCCCATTAATGATTTGCGTGGTCTTCCAGCCTTATCTTGCTTTGCTGTTTCTGCAGCGACAGTAAGTTGGCCTTCTAACCAGTTTCCACTTTTTATATAAAAGTTTTGTTTACTGTAGCTAACTTCTTTGTAGCGTTTTTTTAGTGCTTTGACGAAATTAGATAATTGCTCTTGCATTTCGGTGCTACACGAATTTAAGTTTAATTTTATTTTAACGTAACTAAGAACATCTTCCTGGTTTTTGTTTCTAAAATACTCTTCGGCCAGTTCTTTATAACTGAAGCTCTCCATATTTATCTGAATATTTTTATTTGTTATATTTTATCCGTACAATTAAAGGATTAACTTATTACTGAGTAATCCCTTATGGAATCCGTAGTTTTATACATTTTTAGATACATGTTATTCACACATTGATCTTCAATTTCATAGCAGCTAGTGCTTAAATTGAACAAAACTGCACATGTTATTCAGACCTTATTATCAGGTAAAACTGATAAGTATCTCGCCAATATGGGGTTGTTTTTTATCTTTAGTGGTTTAATGTCGCCATTATTGTTATAAAAATGTTTATGACTTTGGTTGACCCTAACATTTGATAACAGGTAAATTCAGAAAGAGATCATATGTTTACTGTAGAACCTATTGTGATAATTGTATGACTTATTTTTTGCTGATCAAAACAAAGCCATTAAACCCTTTCGCAGGTATTATATTTAATTTTTTTCGTTTTACGTAGTCTAAAGTAAAAAAAAACAAACTTTTAGGCAAAAAAGTGAAAATTTAAGACACTATTGTATACGAGTACTTATAGGGCTGTTTAAATTAATTTGAATTTTTTTTAGAGTAATTTCATTAAAATGAAAAAAGTGTTCTACCCACGGGTCGTCACGGGTGCAAAAGTATATATAGCGTTAAAGAAGACACTTTCACCTTTCTCCTGGTGGTATACGTTTCTTGTTCCCTTTTGTTCCCTAGAAGTTCTATTCCACTAAAATTTAAATTTGAGAAAAATATAGTAGTTTCATAAATATTTCATAACGCCGGTAATATTAAACGCTAGAGCTGTGATTACTTACAACAACTAAAGACTATAGTCCTACCAACATTATAAAAAAGACCGCAGGCCGTTATCGATGATAGCTTGCGAGTAGTAACCATTTATTTTTGATAAAAAACAAAAGAAAAACACCTTTTTCTGAAATTAAAAAAACGGTTGAGTTTGACAGCATGCCACGCCCACAATTATCAATAGTTTAACCTAAGTTTTTGGCTACCTTAATCTGAATATATTAGCTACAAAAAGGCGTAAAAATTTTAAAAATCGGTGACAAAAAAAAATTAGACTTTTGGCCAATGAAAAACGATTTTCAGCCACTGTGCGTCGGCACTTAGTAGTTCTTGCTGATTGACTGTTCTTTTATATTTTGCTGTTGTTTTTGTTGTTATTGTCTCTAATGACTCACAACATCCCTCCCCCCTTGCGAAGGAGAAGCATCCCAATTTTGGATGCTTCGAACTGATTGCGTGGGGTAAATGGGGAAACTGTTATCTTACCGCGGTTTTGAACTGTCTATGGACCTTAAATACTTCTCCAATTTCTGCGGCTCTATGTAGACATCATCATCGGCCCGAACAAACCATTCAAATTTATCAATATAGTTTTCATACATGTAGTAAAGCATCATAAATGATTTCTTTTGTGGCGGATAACGATCGTCAACATTTTTCAAACCAATAACGGGTAGCTCGTCCGAATAAGAATCTTCTGAGCTGAAGAAGGCCATACGACCCGGCACCTCCTTGCCCCACGTGTCATTAACGGCTCTCGCTCATCCTTTTATGAAATTCAACAGTAACAACAGTTTAAAAAAAAATCGTTTAGTTTGTGGAAATTTTTTTTTTTTTATGTTAAAAGAAATAAACAAATAGAAAATAATTATTATTAACACAATAACAAGAACACAAATCATTGAAAGAAAATACCACAAAATAATTTAAAAAAAATAAGTGTAGGGCTTCTTAAAAACATTTAGTTGTTTTTTTTAACATTTTAATTATCTTTTTTTTTTTTAATTACCACAAGCTTATATTTATGTATTTTAGGCTTTAAAAAATCTTGCAACTAATTTATTTTATATATGAATTGAAATAAATCAAAAAATATGTACACATAGATCACACGCACTGAATGGTCTCATTACACATTACATTTATTTTAAAATTTTAATTTTTATGAATGTACATATTCATATGCTTATATTATTACATCCTAGTTTTACAAATATAATGTTCTTAATGTTTTCTTATATATTCTTTAAATTTCCTTTTTTCTTGACCTACCTTACTTTACTAATATACGTATGTATATATAATATTTGGTTAGTTTGTTTATATATTTGATTTAAACTTGACCTTGACAAGATGCACTTGTCCTCCAGGGATTTAAGGTAAAGAATGTATCAAACATATTTAACAAAGAAAAAGTACCCCAACCCCTATTTCGTGTTGAACTGGAGCCAAATGATATACAGTTGAAAAAAAACGAGACTCATCCTATTTATAGCCTTAAATACCTTTTAGACAGAAAAATCACAGTTGAAGAGCCACATAAGCGTGCAGGTCCCGTGCAGTGTCATAATTGCCAAGAATATGGCCATACAAAAGCTTACTGTAATTTACCTACAGTGTGTGTTATCTGCGGTGAATTGCACGGTACTGCAAGTTGTACCAAACCAAAAGATCAAGCGGAAAAAAATGCAGTAATTGTGGAGGAAATCACACCGCTAACTACAGAGGATGTCCTGTGTACTCTTTCGTCAAGCAGGCTATGGTGCAAAAACCTAAATTAGCTCCAGCTCAACCATTAAACGCGTACTCCGCCACTTTTGCTCCAGTGAGCCAACCAGTTATTTCACGTGTATCGTATGCCGATGCTGCTAAGGCTAGTTCTATTCCCACACCAAATGTTTCACCGCCAAATAATTCAACGAATGCAAATTCAAGCTACTATTGACAATTTGGTGCAAACTATAAATAATTTTACAACAAATATGACTACTATGATGCAAGAAATGCTGAGAATGCAGAATACTCTGCTTCAAGCATTAATTAACAAGCCATGAACACGTTAAAAATATGTTTCTGGAACGCAAACGGCATTCGCCAACATAAAAATGAACTTGAGCACTTCTTTGCGGAAAAAAATATTGATATAATGTTGGTCTCTGAGACTCATTTGACTTCTAGAAGCCTCTTTAAAATGAATGGCTACACTTTATATGATACAAAGGACCCTAGAGGGAGAGCATGCGGTGGATCAGCAATTCTAATAAAGTCAAGACTCAAGCACTATATTCTTGACAACATTTGTGAAGAACATCTACAAGCAACAAATATCTGCATTGAAAATTTTTGTACAAATTTCGTGATATCTTCAATTTACTCCCCTCCCAGATTTTCAATCACTGAGGACCAATACGAGAAGTTCTACAAATCTCTTGGACCTTGTTTCGTAGCAGCTCGCGACTACAATGCTAAGCATACGTTCCGGGGTTCGCGTCTTATTACGCCTAGAGGTAGGGCGTTGTTCAACACAATTTCAAAAATGGGTTAGGATGTTATTTCAAGTGAAGAGCCTACTTACTGGCATACTGACGTAAGAAAAATTCCGGATGTTATAGATTTCGGCGTCATAAAAAGTATTTCTAGGGAATTAATTCACGTTGAAGCCTCCCTAGATCTGTCTTCTGATCACTCTCCCACGATCGTTACAATCTGTAGTCCACTGAGATGCGCTTTACCTCACCCATATGTCAAGATGATAAATCGTGTTAATTGGCTGGGATTCAAAAAATATCTTAGTAGTCATTGCACGGAAAATATTACGCTAAGAACACCCAATGATATTGAATCGAACATTGCAAATCTTAACGAGAATATTAAACAAGCTTCTGAACATGCCACTACCTCCCATCCGCATACTGGGTTCAATAAAATTTATTCTACAGACGTTGAAGATCTCGTACGTTAAAAAAGAAGAGCTAGAAGGGAATGGCAACAGCACAGATCACCTCAACACAAAATCAGATTTAAAGAGTGCACTAAACGACTCCAAGAGTTGCTTGCATCTGAAAAAACTGCATCTTTCAAAAATTATCTGGAAGGCCTTGATGTCACACCAGCATCTAATTACTCTTTGTGGCGCGCTGCTAAACAGTTTATAACATCCGTTGAGTTAAAGCCACCTCTGCGCACATCTACCGGAGGTTGGGCAAGAAGCGATACTGAAAAAGGTAACATATTTGCTGAGCATTTAAAATCCGTATTTACACCAAATACATGTACCGGTGTTGCTGATTTGCCGAGTGTAGTTGCTCTACCCCCTCGACTCTTAAAATTTACGATGTGTGATGTACAAAAACTTATTGCCGAACTCAACCCGAAAAAAGCTCCCGGTATGGATGGAATTAGTAACCAGATGCTGATTAAGTTACCTCGTACTGCAATTAGAATCCTGTTATTCATTTTTAATGCCATTTTACGACTGGAGTATTATCCAGACTGCTGGAAGCTTGCCAAGGTTAAAATGATTCCAAAGCCAGGTAAAGATCTTTCCAAGGCTGAGTCATATAGGCCAATAAGTTTACTATCAACAATGTCAAAGCTTTTTGAAAAGCTACTCATGACAAAATTGTCTTCAATTTTAACTGATAATGGATGCATCCCGGACCATCAATTTGGTTTTAGAAGCCAGCATAGCACCATTGAGCAAACGCATAGATTAGTTCAATTTATCAGAAAAACATTCGAGGAAAAGAAGTATTGTTCTGCCGTGTTTATTGATGTTTCTCAGGCATTTGATAAAGTGTGGCATAAAGGCCTGATTTTGAAATTGAAGACATACTTACCAATAAACATTCTAAATCTTTTAGAAAGTTACATTGTTGCACGAAAATTTACAGTTGTGGAAGGACACTTTACGAGTATGCCTGAAATTATCTCATCCGGTGTGCCACAGGGGAGTATACTGGGGCCATTTTTATATTTGATTTATACTTGTGATATGCCTGTGAGCAGTAGTATCCACACTTCTACATTTGCCGACGATACCGCCTGCCTTAGTATGCACGAAAACCCTGATGAGGCATCCCGAAAACTCCAGGAACACATTAGCCAGATGGAACTATTGGTAAACTTATGGAGAATTAAGGTAAATGAACAAAAGTGTGTCCATATAACATTTACCTTACGAAGAGATACTTGTTCCCCCATTCGGATTAATAATCAAGTTGTTCCTCAACATTCACATATGAAATATCTTGGTATACACCTCGATCGACGGCTTACATGGAAACATCACATTGACTATAAGTGAACTCAAATGAAACTAAAATTAACTCAGGTACATTGGCTGATTGGCAGAAATTCAACACTCAGCCTAGACTGCAAACTTTTAATATACAAGTCGATTTTAAAGCCAATATGGTGTTACGGTATCCAGTTATGGGGCACTGCTTCAGCTTCCAATGTAGAGAGAATTCAACGAAGACAAAACAAAATTTTAAGGTTAATAACATCTGCTCCATGGTACATTTAGAATTCAAATATACATCGTGATTTAAATATGCCACTAGTGACTGAAGAAATTGCAAAATACGGCGGCAAATATATATCAAAACTCGAGTCACATCCTAATCCGTTTGCTCGTAATATTTTGAACTTTACTGGACACATCCGCTTAAAAAAGAGAGATACAAGGGCTCTAATACTAAACACTCCGAATGAAGTTGCTTGAAAATACTTTTTTTGTAATTATCACTACTTATGTATTATTTACAACTATCACTTAGTTATGTCTGACATTGGTCGGACCTATTAATTATATGTTAGATTTAAGATTTGAATACTTATTGTTAGTTCATATATGAAGATACAATAAATAAAAAAACATGCATAAAAAAAAAAAACTTGACCTAGTTAACAATATTCTTTTTTTTTTTTAAATTTCTTGTGGCCTTAAAAATGGCTGTTTACCTAACATGGATAATCAACGTTTTGCTAGTTGTTTATACATGTGTTGGTGCATGGCAAGAACTTCTCTTTTTTTTCAGTTGACAATTTTTTGTATGCATGAAATTTTAGCAAACAACAGTGTTGTTTGCAATTGCTTCTATTTTCTGTTTCATTTTATTTAAATTTATTTTACCGGTAATTGAAGGGCAATTTGTTGTTATTAGTGTTATTATGCCGTTGTGTTGCTGACTTCCTTCGATGCGAGGTTTTTGCTCATCTTCGACCTCCTAATGGCTCCTTTGGTTATTTTATTTTCTATTATCTTAACCCTTACATTTCCCTGTCTTTTGCACAGGACCACCACCGTAACTCCCAGGATTGCTACTATTAGCAGTGTTATAGTACTTATAGTTGTTACCACGACCTTGTGGAAATGCAGCTCGCTTATTCGCTTGATATTTCTCTCCTGGTTGAGAACTATATCTGCGAATATTAGCGGTTTCTCTGTGCGTATTGCGTAGCTTTGCTCGTACTTCAGTAGTCTATTTTTGAGTGTCCTGTTACCAATTTGTATAGTACAATTATTAAATTGAATGTGGTAGTGTCCCTGGAGACTGATCACTCGGTCGTCGCAAGTACTCTTCAAGCGCGTATGGTTTGTGTTTATCAATATTAGTCTACCGTTATCTAGTTGAATGATTTCGCTGTCTGTCTTTAGCATCATCTTGCATGGTTGTTTAAAAATGCAGTTTCGGGATTCCGTCAGCTCGAACAGTGCTTTGCCCTCCACAAATGTGAGTTTTTTCTTTCCACTCCTCAGGACCACTTCCAGAGGTTCATCTATTTGCAGCTTCTCTTGATTTGGTATTGCTGCTACAATGGATTTCTGCAACGAGACCTTGGCTGTGGGCACTTTTATAAGCAGACTAATCGTTCGAGTCTGGCTTGTTATCATGCCGATTTTAACACCTCTCAGTTTCTCGATGTCTATTTGAAAGGTGTCAATCTCAGTCTTGGTTAACAGGGACAGTGGGGAAATTCCGGTTTTGGCGAATGCTATGGCTTGCTGCAAGCTTTTCAATTTCCCTTTAAAAATCGAGATTTTCATTAGTTGTAATATGGCCAGATTTTCCTTCACCAATCGTTCGTCCAGCTTGCTTGCTGCATTGAGTTTGTTCTCGATGTCGCGTCTATCTGATAGTATATCGGTTTTTAGTGTCTGCAGGGACTTATTGAAATTGTCATAAATGACTATCTGTTGGTTTAGTCCCTCTATCAGCTGGTGATTATTTTCATCTAATACCCTCTGGTGCTCTTCTATATTTTGTCTGTCTTCTTCATCCATGGTGCCGAAAATGAATCTCAGATAGGCACCTCCTGCGTTCACCAGACCTCTGATTCTTCTATGGGGGAGAAGTGTGTGCATGATGTTCTCTATCTCGTCTAGCTGGGTTTTCGCGATGACTCGGTGGGGTGTCTCGCCAATAGCATCTAAATTATTATGGAATTGTTCCAGTAACCGCTCGATGTCGTCCAGATTGATTATGTGTATTATGTAGTCGTACCTTTCCACGATCTGGGTGCTGCCTACGTGAATTTCAGTGTAACCATTATAAGATTCCAGCCTCTCGATGAACAATTCTGCGGTGGCTTCTCGTGTGAGGACTAATACCATCAACCCTACAAGTGGAAACTATGTGTTGACGTTTTGTTAGTTTGGTACCGGAGATATGTTATTTAAACCTATGATTAACTTCAGCCCTCTGTTTTTTTTATATTATTTTTATTTTGTTTTATTTATTTATTTATCCTATAATTTATAGTTGGCGTCTGTTGAGTTTGGGGTGAGTTCCTTGTGTTTTCTTGTTGTCGGACATTTTATGTATTCCGTATTTTAGTGGCAATTCTTATTTCGTCCGCGCCGTCTTTAAATTATCTCTCTACAAATGGTTTGACTAAATTCCGATGGAGCGTCTTTAATCCTCTTTTCGCTAATATCTGGACATTTACTGGTGAGGGAAGATTTATTATTTCGTAGGGCCCCTCCCAAAGGGGTGAACATTTGTTTTTTCGCATCTGCGCTTTTATCAGTACTTTATCGCCTACCTTCAGGGTGCTAGGCCTTGCCGTTCTATCATACTGCTCTTTTGAGCGGAGCTTGGCCTTTTCTTGCTGCTTTTGTGCCATTTCATAAGCCTTTTGTATTTGGTGCTTCAGTACCTTAGAGTAGTCGTATGGGTTGTACATTGGGGTGCTTACTTTGAGGTTTGACGGTAACGGTGAGTCAAACCCATAAAGCACTTTGAACGGGGTCTGGCCGGTAGATACGTGATCTGAGTGGTTATGCACATGCATTGCCGGAGCCAACTACTGATCCCAGTTGGACCCGTCCTCCTTCACAAAGCTTCTCAGGTACTCAGCCAATGGTCGGTGACTCCTTTCGAGAGACCCGTTGGCTTGCGGATGGTAGGGAGTGATATGTTGCTTTTTTATTCTCAAAAAGTTTACACACACCCCCGAACAACTTGGAAGTAAAGTTTGTACCATTATCCGTTATGAGCTTTGTTGGTATACCATACTTTGTTATGATTTCGTTGTAGAAAATTCTTGCCACTGTTTCTGCTTCTGCATCCGGCATGGGCGCGCAAATAAAAAATTTTGACAAATCATCCTGAAACGTCAGGATGTATTTGTTACCCATTGTAGTTACTGGCAGGGGGCCTACCATGTCCATATAAACCTTTTCGAAAGGTCTTGTTGGTGTATCGGTTAAGACCATGGGCTCCTTAATGAGTGGCCTGCTTTTATTCTTTTGGCATTTCGGACAGTTTTTTATATATTCTTTGATATTTCTCACCATGCCCTTCCATTTATATTGCTTCCTTATCCTTCTGTAGGTTTTCCAACTGCCTTGATGACCCCCTAGGGGCGAATCATGGAAGCTTCTTAGGACTTCTTGGATATCCTTTTTCTGTGTTAGGAACGTTGTTGTGGCGGGGTTCTCGCCATCCATATACTCATCTTCCTTTTCTGGGTCTTTCAGGATTTTAGTCTGTTCACTTGATTCTTTGTTTTTCGCCTGAGCTCTGGTTATCACTCCAATATTTTGATATTTTGTTGGCAGCCTGCTTAATGCGTCTGCATTCAAATTAGTCTTCCCTGGTTTGTAGGCAATTTCGAACTCGTATTCTGACAGCTTGTGCCTAAACCGTGCAAGTCTTGAAGTTTGGTCTTTGAGGTTGGCTATTCCCCTCAGGGGCTGATGGTCTGTAAATACGGTGAAGTGTCGGCCCAGAAGATATGGGCGGAAAGTATGTGTGGCCCATACTATGCCGAGCATTTCTTTTTCTATTGTTGAATATCTTTTTTCGGTGTCACTGAGGGTTCTGCTGGCAAATGCAATTGGATGATCCTTTCCGTCCTTTATTTGCGACAAGACTGCTCCTAATGCTTCGTTACTTGCATCTGTTGTTACTCTAAATGGTTGGGTAAAATCTGGATAAATCAGGATTGGAGGATTCGCAATGCTTTCTTTGACTTTGTCTAAGGCCTCTTGACATTCTAAAGTCCACATGAACTTAGTATCCCTTTTTAGCAATTTCGTTATTGGAGCGGCCAGTTTTGCCATGCCTGCAACAAATTTTCTGTAGTAGTTGATCAACCCTAGGAGTGCCTACACCTCTTTGATATTTCTTGGGGGCTTAAGTTGCTTCACACATTCTACCTTGGAGGGGTCGGGTAGTGCTCCCTCACTTGAGCATTTGTGGCCTAAATAGACGATTTCTCGTCTTAGAAATTGACATTTTTTGGTATTTAACTTGAGACCGCTCTCGCGGAGTCTTGTGAGGACATTTGTGATTTTTCTTTCGTGGTGCGCTACATTTCGTCCGTATACCACTATATCATCCAGGTATACGAAGCAGTCCAGGCCCTGTAGGCCTATCAGGATAGTGTTCATGACCATTTGGAAAGTGGCCGGTGCCCCTGTTAAGCCGAACGGCATTCTGTTGAACTCGAAATGGCCTTTGTCTGTACTGAATGCTGTTTTTTCTTTGTCCTCTTCATTTACTAGAACTTGATGGTATCCACTCGCTAGATCCAACGTGGTAAAGTACCGACTATTTCCTAATTGATCCAAGATTTCGTCAATCCTAGGAATAGGGAACACCTGTTTTCTTGTAGCCTCATTAAATTTACGAAAATCAACGACCAGTCTGAATATTTTCTGACCGTCTTGTGATTTTTTGGGCACTAATAATATTGGTGAATTCCATGGAGATATACTTGGGCTTATTATTCCTTCCTGCAGTAGCTCTGACACTTGTCGGTTGATTTCCTCTTTGTGGATTTGAGGTAGACGATACTGTCTTAGGTTGATAGGCTGCTGTTCTCCTTTTACGGGTATTTTATGCTTTACTAATGGGGTGAACGGTAGTTTGTCACCGTTCAGCATGAACACATCGTGAAAGTTCTCACACAGCCTGTTCATGGACTCAGTCTCTTCTATATTCCAATTTTTTTCCGTCATTATGATGCTTTTCAAATGTTCTATTCTGTCTTTCTGGTTTATCTTTGGCAATGCTTGTTTTCCTGCTAACTCGTGTTGCGTGTAGTGATTAAAATTTGAAAATTGTACTTGGAAATCTTTCTCTAATGGTAACTCTTCCTCTGTCGAGTTTAGTATGGGTACGGCCGCCTTCCCCTGTGTTACGTTGACAATCGTGTTTCCCATGTAGACACCTGGGGCCAATTCTTGCTTGTGGATAACTATAGTTTTGTCCTTTGAGTTGATTTGTATCGGCACTATTGTAACTGCTCTTTGCTGAAGGCTGGCAGTCTTCTTTATATAGGCCGTGTAATGCGCCACTTCGTCATGAAATCGAAAGGTCTTAATACATTTGTTGTCCCCTTTAAATAACCTCAAAGTGCCTCTTATTGAGTCTAACACACTCCGGTTCCAAATGTTGTCCCTCCCGAGAATGCCGTCTCCCGGGATTTTATTACAGCCTGACACCACATGGAAGTCCCAATTTATGTCTTCCCTCTGGTCTATGTTTAAGGTTATAGCAAACCTAGTTGTGGCGCCTCCACCAAAGGCGCCCGTTAAGATCTTCATTTCGCCAAACCTTCTCTTCCCTCAGTATACTTGAGTCTGCCCCTGTGTCTACTAGTAGTGTCAGCTCTCCCGCTCGGGCTTCTTCGCACGGGATGGTGATGTACACTGCATTTATGTTATCTGGTGGCCCCATATCACCCTTGCTGCTATTGACCAGATGCGGTATGTGTCCTAAGACTACTCCCCAATTCCTTTTTGGTTGTGCATCTTTCACATGAGATGCACTTTCGGGCTTTCGGTTCAAGCTGCCCCCACAACCTTCATTTATCAGCACCTTTTGTGTTGTCAATATCTCGCCCTCGGTCGGTGTTGTATTTGAGTTGACTAATGCATTTTGCATATGAAATGCATAGTCGGGGTCACGAGGGAAAGTAACTTTTCCCTCTCGATGTACCTGTGCCTTGTGGGTGATTACCGTCGGTGCTTCTTCCACCGACTCTGTGTCTTCAATCGCCCTATTTGTTCTGGTGTCTGTGGTGCTGTTTTTTCTTCTGTGCCAAATTATTTCTCTGTCTTCTGCTGGCTCTCCAGTTATTGGCTGTAACTGGGCCTGTATTCGTTTCCCGGTGGACTATATATTTTACTCACTCCCATGTGTTCTTGTAGTGGTGAGTGACTTGCGTCCACTTGGGCATAGGCTGGTCGTGTTTGTTCACGGTTCGGTAGGTAATTTCGCGCAGAGGGGTTCAACGGCTTGCTGCCGTTTGAGTTTCCCAAAGTTCGTGCTACCGGGGGTTTTGGTATGTAATTGGGTCCCGATTGCGCCCTGTTTGGCTCATAATAATTTGGACAATTTCTGGCAAAGTGGCCTAATTGGTTGCATCTAAAACAAACTGGCTGTCTGTCCGCGTTTGTTCGCATGGGCATACTCTGTTCTACCGGATTGTGTTTTCCCGCGTGAAACCGTCTATGAGGACGTTCGTTATCGTAACTGTACGTGTTGTTACGCTGGATAGTTGGACTGGTTTTATTGCTCTGTTGTGGCCGCTTACAAAATTGGTTTTCTCTGTGGCCGCTTACCTGACAAGCTCCACAGTACAGGGAACTCAGCCTTTTCCTGCAATCTTCAATAGTGTGTCCACTATTCCGGCAACTCTCCCGGCAACTCTCCCGGTGGCTCGTCTTGGTTTTACACTTCGGCCCCACTTCGTGTCCATATTTACCGCAGTGGACGCAATAAGGCGTGTTCAGTCTTTCTGCGCAATTCGTTCTTCCATGCCCTTGTTTGCCGCAGAAACTGCAGGGTGTTGTTGACGACAGAGTGTTTACCATATGTTGTGGTTCGCCAAACAGCTCTTCCGCCTCTTCCATCAGTGTTACCAGGGAGCTCAGCTCTTCTCCCTCTTGTCCAATGAGCCGTACCTTTAGAGCCTGATCTCTAAGACCCCTGATGAAGCTCTTTACGGATAACCTCTTGAAATCTCCCACCATCGCATCACGGCCTGGTCCCTCTGGCCACTGGTTTTCAATTGTTGTAACTGCTTCGTTTAGCAACTGTTCCAACCGTTCCCCGAATTTGCTCGCCGATTTTCTGATGGACTGTCTGCAACCCGCCATCAATTCTCTTATCTCGTCCAAGCTCTTTCTCTTCAGGTAGTGCTTTTTTATAGCGTTGCAGAGTGCGTCTACCGAACCGAAATTGATTTGGGAAAACTTCGAATATGCAGCACCCTGTAGCCTTAATTTTAAGCATTGAATCACATCCTGAGTCAAGCCGTTGTTTGCCTCAGTCAGTAATTCTTTCTCCACCATCTTACATCCCTGGATGTATCTGTATACTTCAGCTGACAAGTCGGGTCCATCGGTACCAAAAAATGATGGGACCGTGTTATTCACTATTTTAGTGATTTCTGAAAATGCTGGCATTCTGATTGTTTGTTCTAGGTTATTTCCTTGTACGGGTGATGGTAAGCGCCTTCCTAACCACCCCTGTGCCGTTTCCAGCAAGCGTCCAAATTCTTCAATCGCCTTGTTGTTGTGTGTGGCTAATCTGTCTAGCTTTTCAAACTCCTCTCTATATTGCTCCAATTGTCCTAGCTTCCTGGCTGTTGTCTCTTCGGTGTACCCTCTGCTGCCAGCTTTCCTTGCGTTAGCTGATAGAGTTTTAACTTTGTCTATTAACTCTAGTGCTTGCCTTTCTTCCCAGGTAATTTCTGGTTCCCTGGTGGTTTTCTACTTCTGCGGAGGACTCGAGAGGCTTCTGTCTTGGTGTGCCTGGCTTACTACTATGGTTGGAATATGGCCGCCTACTGCGGACAATTCCTTACTCACGGACGGAGTCGGTGTTCTGGATCTGTGGACTATATCTAGTTCCCGCCTTGCGTTCTCTAATGCCGTCTGCAGTCTCTGTATCGTGTCGTCTTCTGTGTCTATCTGTTGTAGCCTTTTTAGTTCCTTCTTTAACCTTTCTTCTGTCAATCCCTTTTCTTTCAATTTCTGTACTAGTTGCTCGTTTTCTTCTACCGCCTGTTCGAGTAATTCGTCCGTATATTTTATTTGTTCCCTTAATCTCCGACTCTCCTTCTCACAAAGTGTTTTAGCCTCCTCTATGTCTGCTACGTTACCTTTGAACTCTGTTATTTGGTTCCTCTTAAGTTCACCTATTAATTGTATTATGTATCCTACTTCCTCTAACTTGGTCAGTTTTTGTTGTCTAATTATTGCCCTATGCTCCTCTATCACTTCTTTTCCTACCTCCAGGCTCCGTAATTCTGTCCACGCATGTACCTGCAGACTATCTACTGCATAGTTATATTCATGTAGTTTTTCAATCAGGTCGTCCGTTCTTGTCTGAGGGCATCTTCAGTTGAGAGCTCTACTGTCCAGCCAAAGACAATCCAAAGGATGGTAGTCTTTACTCTGTCCTTGATTGATTTTTTTCCAAGAAACAGGCAGGCAGCGAAATTATTGTTTATGTACAACTCTTCTTTGTAATTCTCACTTTAAGGACACAGTACATGAGTTTTATTATAATAAGCGTTTTTTTTATTAATTTTAATTTATTTATATTTTTTTAATTCAATTTATATAAATGCATTGTATCGTATTACAAAAACTTGGTTGCATATTTTTTTTGCAGTTTGTGTGTTTGTTTGTTTATTTTTTTTATATTATTCTATACAAAAGTTAAATGAACTTTCAGTTTCAGTTACTGCATAAAGTACATACAATTTTTTATATTTTTTTTTGCTTTTAAGTTAACAATTTTGTTTCAGTTACTGCATATAAAAATTTTTTTTTTTGCTTTTACGAGTAAGTTTACAATTTTGTTGATGTCCATACATTTTTTATGAAATCATAAAATATTTGAGAGTTCGAATTTCAAAAGTGTTATTTATAACAGTATACAAAGAAAGTATTCACATAAA
The DNA here is from genome assembly GCA_905220375.1 of Tachina fera. NCBI lineage: Eukaryota > Metazoa > Arthropoda > Insecta > Diptera > Tachinidae > Tachina > Tachina fera. Next base: position 84,727,959 of record LR999964.1, on the reverse strand, counting down.
AAAAAAATATGAATAAAAAAGACTTTAGTTGAGTTTCTTTAATAAAAAAATTAAACCAGACTTTGTGTGGATTTTTAAGGCTCCAAAAGGATTATGTCACACCCAGACATAGAGTTTTTTTTTCATAAGACTCAATTTAAAAGCAAACAATTTTTGAAATTTCACGGGAAATAATTTATTTTTTATACTTTCAAAATCTTTCAATATTTAGAATTTCTGAAGTTTTCTTTTTCTGCAAACGTTTTTAATTAATTTTTTTTTCTTTAGATATATTCACTTTATATCACACTGCACTTTATTTTATTTTAATTTCTTCTTTATTTACCACCTTTTTTATATTTTTGTTAATGTCGGCACAAAACGATTTCTAGATTCTTAGCCGCGCAAAATTTCTCAATTAATAAAAAAAAATATTAATTTAATCAGAATGCACTGAACTATAAACTATATATATATATATATATATATATATATATATATATATATATATATATATATATATATATATATATATATTTATAGATGATCATGTCCTTGTATCGAATGTAGCGAAATTTCTCAGAGAACCCAAGAATATAGTTTTAGTTTATAGTTCAGTGCATTCTGATCACTAATGTAGCAAAAATTTAGTTTATGAGAAAAAGGATATATGGGAGATGGTCATGTCCTTGTATCGAATGAAGCGAAATTTCCCAGAGAGCCCAAAAATACAGTTTTATAAGTTGTTATAAGTTTTCAGTGCATTCTGATCACTAATGTAGCAAAAATTCAGTTTATGAGAAAAAAGATGTATGGGAGATGGTCATGTCTTTGTATCGAATGAAGCGAAACTTTCCACAGAGTCCAAAATTATAGTTTTATAAGTTGTTATAAGTTTTCAGTGCATTCTGATCACTAATTGAGCAAAAATTTAGTTTATGAGAAAAAGGATGTATGGGAGATGGTCATGTCATGGTATCGAAAAAAGCGACATTTCGCGGAGAGCCAAAAAATATAGTTTCATAAGTTGTTATAAGTTTTCAGTGCATTCTGATCAGTAATGTAGTGCAGTGCATTTTGATCACTAATGTAGTAACAATTTAGTTTTTGAGAAAAATTATATGTGGGAGGTAGTCATGTCCTTGCACCGAATGAAACAAAATTAACCACTAAGCTAAAGGACATATTTTAACAGATAGTTACCAACTTTCGATTTATTCTATATACAATTATAGCTAAAATTAAACTTTTAAATTTAAAGATGTATGGGAGTTAGTCATGTCCTTGCACCGATTTTTCCGAAACTTCGAATTTTTCTTAATTAACATATTTGGAACCAGCACACCAAATTTCATTTTTCTGCGATAACTTCTCTAATTTTGCCTATTATTTTGGGGACAAAGCACTGTGCGGTATTCTGGACAGCCAAATTTGAAAATATATAAAGTATCTGATAATAACACAAATTTCGTAACTACTAACTACAAAAATAAAATTTTCACATTTCTTATTGACCAGGAGCTGACATATCACTTTGTCGAATGCAAAACGAATTATAATATGAATTTTTAAATCAAGAAGAAAGATGCAAATTAACAGGCATTACTACAGAAGAAATCCATTCACTAGGTACTATAGAAATAGAACTACATTTATCAAATGAAATATGCTTACACCCATTTCATATAGTAGATTCAGACTTTCCTATAGAAACAGACGGAATTATAGGTAGAGATTTTCTCAAGAAATATCTTTGCAAAATAGATTACAAAACATTTACAATTTCCATATTTACAAATAATACAACTATAACACTCCCAATGCCTACAAAATCATTTACGTCACTACAAATAAAAATACCACCAAGAACAGAAATACTACAAGCATTAAAATTAAACTTAACTGAAGATAGCGTAATTTTGAATAATGAATTAAAAGCAGGCGTATTTTTAAGTAATTCAATAGCATCAAAAAACGGCTTGACTCATTTGAAAATATTAAACACTACAAATAATGAAATAATTTTAAAAGGCATTAAACTCCCAACTGACCCACTTAAAAACTATGAAATATTAAATTACAATAATGTTAATAACCCCAAACGTTTTGAACAAATACTAAATGACTTGCAAATAAATAATAATGACAATTATGCAAAAATAGAATTAATAAAAGTTTTTAGTAAATATCAAAATGTATAATATCATGACCTCAGACAATACACCAGTGTACATCTAGGCGCACGATAGTGCGCCAGGCCAAGTTCTGGCCAATGCACGCAGTGTGTATATTTACAGGAAGCCATTCGAGCTGTTTTTACCCCCCTCATAACTTTGTTCCACGCAATCGTAAAATTATATGAATAAATTAGAATAAATTCATATTATCTCAAATTCGAAATTTGAAGGTTTTACAATGAAAGATTCCGGAGATATAGAGGTGCAAAAAGTGCATATTTTAAGACATAATCACTGACCACTGACACACTCATCAAATTGATGAATCACTTCCGCTATTGCTAGAGAGCTAAAATTTGGTATACCAGAAGATCTAGGTGAGCAATGAACCAGAAAAATCTGAAAACCCGAAAATTTTTACCATGAGGGCGCGGCTACGCCCATAAAATTAAAAATTTGTACTATTGAGCTGAAATTTGATATAGAGCTAAATCTAGGTAAGAAATAAAATAAAAAAATCTGAAAACTCGATAATTTTGTTCAGGTGAGCGGGCGCTTAATGGAAGCTATTTTATTGCAATTTGGCATATATACTGCGGTAATGCCAGGCTATAAATTTGTTATTAAAAAAGTGGACGTTGACGCTCGCATATAATTTAAACCTAGTTTTAATGCCCTGCGGCTAAGCATATTGAGATATACTATTTATGTGGTCATTATTATCCGTTTGTAACGAAACTGGACACGAATACAAAGCAGTGGCCGAAAAAAGTTTTGAGTTTTGAAAAGTGGGCAGGGTTACGCCCATAAAAACTAAAAATTGCGCTAGGGAGATGAAATTTGATTATCAGATAAGTCTAGGTGAGAAACCAACTAGAAAAATCTGAAAACCTGGACATTTTAGTTAGAGAGGCGTGGCTGCACCCACAACAATTAAAAATCAATAGTTGCGCTTATGAGCTGACATTTGAAACACAAGTATTTCTAGGTGAGAAACCAACTAGAAAAATCTGAAAGCCCAAAAAATGTTATCAGAATAGGCGGGGCCACGCTAATATTATTTTGAACTAAAAACTTAATATACAGCTTTTAATTCAATCCAATTTAGTGAAATCTCGCATACGCGATGCTCGTGCACAAGACTTTAAACTATCACCTTAAAAAGTGGGCGCGATCATTCCCATAGAATGTTAGCCTTGTGTTTAATCTACTTTGGTCTAGCATATTTTAGAAGAAAATTAGCATGAATTATAAGCGCTGCTCACAACAAAATTTTGAGTTAGAAATAGTGGGAGAGGTAATCTTGATAAAACTTAAAGGTAAAATTCGCGCTGGAGAGCTGAAATTTTATACACATATAAGTGTTGCTGCGTAAGCCAATGGGAAAATCTTAAAGCAAAATAAGTTTTACGGTATACGGGGCCACGCCGTTAAAACTCCAATTCACAACTAGCGAGCTTAAATTTGATACACAAATAAATCTACATCAGATATCACTAAGAAAAATCTGAAAACCAGAAGTTGCTGTCAAGTGGGGAAATAAGCACTTCAAATTAAGATACATTTTATAAAAACTTTTCATACACATTGCACTTATCCAAAATATAAGTTTCATAACTTGAAAAGTAGCAGTGACTTCACACATAAATCTTAGCTTTTTCTTTCATGTACTTCGGTTTAGCAGTTTTCAATTTATTACTCATATATTTCTCATTAACTGTCTAATCCAAACTTTGAATAAACCATGAGCACTAGCAGATATAAAAGTCGGCGCGGCCAGGCCCATAAATATTTTACATAATATTATAGTATAGAGAGCTGACATATTTTACACAAATAGTTCTTGATGTATTCAATCGGAAAATCCAAAAATTAAAGAACCGTCTGCCCTATTGAAATTTTGCATGCGCATTGGGATTATCCTTTTGATTTATGTATTTTGAATAAGCAGACTGTAATATGTAAATATATTGAGAAAATAGATGGCGTTACGTCCACTAAAATTTACGCTCTATTTTACGTGTTTCTTTCCAGACGACTTTTACTAGATTGCGTACATACTAGCGAACCGTTGTAATGACACAATAGTGCATTTTGAAGGTCTACAATCCAATCACGCTCTGACCCATTGTTTTATGTAACTATGTCATTTTCAACTGGCACAGTGATCATTAATAAAAATAAGACATACCAGAAATTTTAAGTTTAAAAAGTGTTATTATAGAATATTTTTCAAAACGTAGTCAGAACCTCACAAAAACATAAATGTGAAAAAAGGCCAAGTTCCTGTCAAAAATTTCGGCCATTAAAAGTAGTGAGATATAAATTTTGACCAAGTTCTTGTTTGCCACAAATGTTCGGTATTGTCAATCAATCAATACAAAATTTTATAATTATGATGACTACGCACAAGAACTACGACTCAAATTAAAATTTACACTAAAAAGAGCTAGAGACTTGTCAACAAAAGTAAAAGAAAATAGAGTAACAAACAATAAATATGACAAGTAAGAGTGATATATTCGACTGTGCCGAATCTTATATACCCTTTACCAAAGTGCGTTTATGTAGTATAGAGATACATACATAAGCACAGAGAGGTACATATTAATTTTGTGAAAAAATTCATACTTTTTGCTCTAGTGCAATTTTTAAAAGTGACCTCTCGGAATTTTTCGATTAAATGTTTTTTTTTATATTAGCAATAAGTTGAATATCGATGCCTTACATTCTAAAAAAAAATATAAGTTTTCAGGAGAGCAAAAAAGAAACGGTTCATCTCTTTTTACTTCGGTGTTTGGATAAAAGTTCAAATGCAATTATTAAGGAATTGATTACATCTATATATATCAGTAGTAAGTTTAATTATGAACCGCATTTATTGGGATACGAGTTTGGTGCATTAAATGTAAGTTTGATTCTTGATACTTGATGAATAAATTACTAGTTTGTTGCTTTTATAGCTAAACAAACAAATAATGCCTTTATATCAACACTAAAAACAATATTTAATATCCCACTTGACATGAGATTCGATATAATGTTCGCTAAAGCTTTGAACTTCGAAAATAGTTTTAGTATTGTACCTCCATACCAAGTAAACTATGTAACTTTTTTATTTAATAATCTTTGATTTTGCAAAATTGTTAATTTCCTCAATTTAAACATCCCATTGGAAAAGGTATATATAGTGGTATTATGTAAACGTTTATTCCTAAACAATTTTTTTGAATTTCTTGAGCTCAAAGGAACGGTTTCAGGGAAATGAAACAGAACATGTTCTTTATTTAACTTTATAGTTAGGACTGTAATTTAGCGATACATTTTATTTCCATCTCCATTTACTAAAAATAAATTCAGTAAAGTGCGACTCTGACTTGCACACGAAGGGTTCCGTAGTAATACTATATGAACTTTAGCCTATATAAAATATAGTTTTGGCATTTCGGTTTTAAGCGTTTTTCAATAGGGTTTTCTTTAGTTTTGCCGTTTTTTGCGTTTATTGACGTTTTTTTACATTGGTGCTTTTCTTAGTTTTGGTGATTTTTTTCGTTTTACGGATTTTTTTTTTTGGTTTTTGCCATTATTTTTTAATTGGGGTTTTTTTTAGTTTTGGTGCTTATTTTCTCGTTTTAGCAATTTTTTAGGTTTTTGGCATTATTTTTAAATTGGTGCATTTTAAATTTTGGCGATTTATTTTATTTTGCTGATTTTTTTTCATATAGGCAATTTTTTTCGGTTTTTGGCGTTTTTAGGGTTCCGTACACCAAAGATGAAAAAGGAACACTATTGTTTTCGCTACGCTGTCCGTCTCTCCGTCACACGGTATTTTCTCAGGAACCGTAAGAGCTACGGACCTGAAATTTGGACAGAAAATGTAGAACCTTGGCCACTACAACATGAAAATTAGAAATTAAAGTGTGCTCCAAAACGAGCGACGAAAAATGTTAAAATCTCATGTAATATACATACAATTGTATGTACATTATTGACACTTGAAATTTGTAAAATCAGTGTATTTTTATATAGACTACAACAATAAACATTAAAATATTAAAAAATGTAAATTAAAGGGTGGCCCATCATTTAATGCAATTTTGACTATGTAATTTTGACAACTTGCTATATCTTGGAGACCGTAAGAGGTAAACTCTTGAAATTTTCAAAAACGGTAAAACTAAAAAATCCGAAAATTATAAAATCGCCAAACCGAAAAAAAATCGCTAAAACCTAAAAAAAATCGCCAAATATTTTAAAAAAATCGCCAAATCGAAAAAAATCGACAAAATTAAAAAAAAAATTCTAGCACTAAAATAAATCGCAAAATTCGAAAAAATCGTTTAAATGAAAAAAAATCGCCAATATGAAAAAAACGCCAAAAACCGAAAAAAATCGCCAAAACGCGAAAAATGCGCCAAAACCAAAATAATTATTTATGTGAAAAAAAATCGCCAAAATGAAAAAAAATCGCCATAATTAAAAAAAATCGCCAAAACGAAAAAAATCCTCAAACCCAAAAAAAAAAATGCCAAAACTAAAAAAATCGCCAAAACCAAAAAAAAATCACCTATATGAAAAAAACGCCAAAATAAAAAAAGGCCAAAATAATAAAAATTGCCAAATTTAAAAAAACTTCAAAAACCAAAAAAAATCGCCAAAACGTGAAAAAAGTGCCAAAACTCAGACAGCGCCAATAAATTCTAAAAACCCCCAAACTAAAAAAACGCTTAAAACCGAAAAAACCCAAAAACAAAAAAAAATGCCAAAACTATAGTTTATATTGTCCGTATTGAATTACATATCTCGTGCCCGTACGGAAGCCTTCGTGCGCCAGTCAAAGTTGCACTTCACTGAATTTATTTTTAATTTTGGCGATTTTTTTTCTTTCTGGCAATTTTTTTTGGAATTTGACGATTTTTTTTCATTTAGGCAACTTTTTTATTTTTTGGCGATTTATTTCATGTAGGCAATTTTTTTTTGTTTTGGCGATATTTTTGCGGCTTTTGGCTTTTTTTCATTGTGGGAATTTTTTTTAGTTTTGACACGTTTTTCTCGTTTTGGAGATTTTGTTCGGTTTTTGACGTTTTTTTAGCGATTTTTTTCATTTAAGCGATTTTTTTCGTTTTGGCGATTTTTTTAAATTTTTGGTGATTTTATAATTTTTGGATTTTTTAGTTTTACTGTTTTTGAAAATTTCAACAGTTTAACACTTACGGTTTCCAAGATATAGCAATTTGTCAAAATTACGTAGTGAAAATTGCATTAACTGATGGACCAGCCTTTAATTTAAATTTTTTAATTTTAGTGTTAACTGTTGTAGCCTATATAAAAATACACTAATTTTACAAATTTCAAGTGTCAATATACATATGTATATACAATTGTATGTATATTACATGGGATTTTAAAAGTTTTCGTCACTCATTTTGGAACACCCTTTGCTTTTTAGCTTTTATATATTTGTTGTTGTAGCGACTAAAGTTCTACATACACTGTCCAAATGTCAGACCCGTATCTTTTAACGTTCCTGAGAAAATAGTCTTCTTCCTAAAGCATAAAATATGTATAGTTATTAGAAAAAAGTTAAAGTTTCCCAACCCTGGAAACGTTTTTTTAATTTGTTAAATTTTTAAAATTTTTTTAATTTTTTTAATTATAAATACCAATTTTATTCATACCGAAGTTAAAATAAGTTAATTTAATAAAAAAGTAATAAAAACTAGTTTTCGGTAGTTATGGGAAAATAGAGTTCGAGTTTTCCAGCTCTGAAACCGTCTGCCCGATTTTGCTGATTTTCGTTTGCAATTTTTCCGAAAATTTCTGACACACCAGTCCAAGAACGAAGTCTCTAGCTGTTCTGGGAGTTTGGGAAAACTTATTTCACGTACACGTTCACGTGTTCGTCTTCCCTATGCATAAGGATCCAGAATATATATACTTTATGTATCGCTTATTAATATTGTAGAAATTACAAACGGAATGACAAATCTATATATACCCTTTTACCTTTTTTTGGTAAAGCGTATAAAAATAGGTTCAATTTAAATATAGGAGATTTAGTACTAGTTAAAGTAGAGAATAGAAAGAAACATCAAAGCCCATATAAAGGACCTTATAAAATAATAAGTAGAAACGGTGTGAACACCACAATAGAATATGAACGAAAACCAAAATAAATATACAACAATAATTTGAAACCCTAAAAAACTTTATAAATATAAATTCTAGGGTAATTCTAAATGTACATAAACATAAAACATAAAATTCATAAGAAAAATTTCAAAACAAACTGTAAGAAAACATTAAATACTAAATAAAATTTTATCTAAATTTTATATCTAAGCAAATAATATAAAAAAAGCCCTTTCACAAATTATAACTTATATTCTAAAAATAATGAAACATATTTTATAACAACATTTTAAAATCCTATTACACTTTAAGAAAACATTATATACCAAAACAAATTTATTTACATTTTATTTTAAGAAAATTATATACATTAAAAACATTTTTATTTTAAGAAAATTATATATACACAGAGAAAACAGATTCGTTGAGACAACCGAATTTGTTGGCAATCGAGTTTTGGCGGTTGGACCAAATATCAATTTTCTTGTGGTACTACAATATATTTAATTATAACCGTTAACCCAATAGTTGCAACAACAGATACAATTGGTTAACAGTATGAAATTTGAAATAAAAGTTATTTTATTATTATTAAAAAATTTATAGTGTGAACTGAAATATAGTTCATGCAAATTATATTTAATTTGCCTAACTATATTCCAGCCAATCTTTTTTCTAAGTGTCTATTAAAAATATTTTTATTTTAAAAACATTTTCAATTTAAAAAAATTATATACATTGAAAAGATTTAACGATTTATTAATATTGTAACTTTACAATGAGAATGGTAAGAAAAATTACTTACATAATTTTTCTCTCAAGGCTGAAGGTGTAGTGTACCACACTTATAGTAATGCACTGTAACAAAAATTACTTGCATTGCTGTAATAGCAGTTCAATGCACAAGCATTGCAACACAACCCAAAAGAATAAGAATGCTGAATGCAAGAAATTTAGTGGCATACTTTTGACTCACAATATAAATTAATAATTACCAAATTCCTTTTTTTTATTGGTCATTTAAAATAATGCTTACCATTGTCATAGTGAAGAAAGAAACAACGGATAATTGTAAATATTAAACGTAAATTAGGGGGACTAATTAAGATTTGTAAAACTAGTATCCTCACAAAAACATAAATGTGAAAAAAGGCCAAGTTCCTTTCCAAAATTTCGGATATTAAAAGTAGTGAGATAAAAATGTTGACCAAGCTCTTGTTTGGCACAATAGCTATTACTGTAATATGCTATGCATTACATAAATTTGTAACCGTAAGAGTGTCATATAATTTCTAGATAAAGGAAAGCCTTTCATTATTAAGACATGTATGCCAAATTTCAATAAAACTGCTTACGCCAATGATTTCATGTTTCAGTTCTAAACTTAATGGGCGTCCCTATGGCTATATTTTCCTGGCTTTAAGATTTTTCTAGTTAGTTTCTAGCTAAGACTTACTTGTCTATCAAATTTCACCTCATTAGCGAAAAATTTAAATTTTGTATTCTTATTTGCGTCACCCAGCCCACTTTTTCAAACTCAAGATTTTCTTTGGCGAGTGTTTATATCTCCTGTTGAGTTGCGCTGGAAACATTTAATAATAAATACATAAAAAGTATATTTAAATGTGCTGATCCGATGTACATAAATGAGATAGGAGGGCTTTTTAACACACATTTTGTTTAGAGAACATTTATAACCTTGTATTGTTGCAACATGTAACCCAAATTACAATAAAATTGCTTGAATTAAACGCATTGGATTTGTTTTTTTAGCTCTGAGCCTCGTGGACCTAACCCCGCCCCATGGCTATAATTTTCAAGTTTTTAATTTTTTTTTTAGCTATTTCATAATCTAGAGCTACTTCCTTATCAAATTTCAGCTTACTAGCGAAAATTTTTATTCTTTTTTCTAATGGACATGTTATCGCCCACTTTTTCAATCTCATCTTATCTTTCTTGTCGACTTTCGTGGGAAACTGATAGTAATAAATTTATAAATATGGAGTATATTCAAATGTTAATAAAATAGTAGGCTTAAAATGCATGAGCGTGTCAACGCCCACTTTTTTCAAAGTAAATTTATAGCCTTGCATTATTGCAATATGTATGCCAAATTTCAATAAATCGCTTCAGTTAAAGACCTTATATTTGTATTTTAAATTCTGAGCATTATGGGCGCAGCCTCGCCCATCTTAGTAAACTTTTTGAGTATTCAGATTTTTCTAGTAATTTTCTAATCTATAACAACTCGTTTATCAAATTTCAGCTCACTACCGCAAATTTCAATTTTTTATTCTTATGGGAGTGTTTCCGCCTACTTTTTTAAATCCAAATTTTTTTGGCTAGTGCTTATCTTTCCAGTTTAGTTTCGTTGGAAACGGATAATAGTAGTTACATAAACAGTACATTTAAATGGGCTGACCGGAAGTACATGAAATGGGAGGTTTAATTTATATGAGCGTGTTAACGCCCACTTTAAAAAAAATTTAAAGCCTTGTATTATTGTAACATGTGTGCCAAATTTCAATAAAATCGCTTGAGTTAAACGCCTTAGATATATGTTTTTAATTCTGAGCTTTATGGGCATAGCCTCGTATCCTTGGTTAAAATTTTCGGGTTTTCAGATTTTTCTAGGTGATTATACACATAGTTCTACTTGTGTACCAAATTTCACCTCACTAGCACAAAGTTTAATTTTTATGGGCGTAGCCCCGCCCCCTGGTTGAAGTTATTGGGTTTTTTAGATTTTTCTAGTTCATCGCTCACCTAGATCTACTTGTTTACCAAATTTCAGATCTGTAGCTATAGCGGAAGTGCTATAATATTGATGAGTGAGTCAGTGAGTCAGTCCATATCTCCGGAACCTTTCATTGTAAAACTTTCAAACTTCGCATATGAGGTTACACCTATTTTTTCTAATTGCGGTTTAATATTATATAAAATTTTATAATTTTACGAGTGCGGGGAACAAAGTTATGAGGGGGGTAAAAACAGCTCGAATGGCTTCCTGTAAATATACACACTGCGAGCATTGGACGGAACTTGGCCTGGAGCACTACCGTGCGCCTACATACAAGCAGGGAAAATTATTCAATAGATCAGACTTTAATTTATAAACGCAAACTGGCAATAGCTTGCCTTATTTTTTAATTAAATTCTCAAAATCTTTTGGCACCTGCGTTGAGCTCCTACTGACAAGCTGGTCTCCCTGACCGCTGTAAAAACTAAACAAGGGACTATTGGGCCTCACAAACACAGGCACACTGACTACTTCACTCTAGGGCTACCCTTAGAATTCTGCACCTTCACGCATAACATGGCGATCCTGCCATTATCCATCCTTTTAACATTACAATATCGGTGAATTAACTATTAAACGAGTTTGCTTCTTTTGTAATTTTATTTTGGCAACATCATGTTACTTTCGCTCTCAATTTATGTTTAGTGATTCAGACAACAAAGAATCGATTATCTAGGTACTCTGTTAGAGTCGATTAAAAAGTAAATCATTGCGCATAATGTTATTAAAACCTAACTTAAAATGTAATTTTTTATTGATAAATAAAACTAAAAAAACTAAATTTTGTTATATTGTATTTAAAAACATTTATATTCGGCTGCGTACAGTAGTAGACAAATACCCACTTTATTGCTGTCGATTATGCATCACTATTTTGTTTTAATTTTAAAATGTTATTGTTCATTTATACATACAAACATACATATCCAGAACCTGTATTCCAAATATGTCAACTCAAAAAAGCTAAATTTTCAATAGAGATAAAAAACTAGTTAACTCAGTCATTATTGTAAAAATAAATGATGTGCCCTCCATAATATGGTTTAAAAATGCTTATTAATTAAAAGGTCTGCAAAAAATATTTTATTTTGCACTGGTTTGAATATTTTTATGAGATAATAATAATAATAATAATAATAATAATAATAATAATAATAATAATAATAATAATAATAATAATAATAATAATAGAGATAATAATAATAATAATAATAGAGATAATAATAATAAAAATAATAATAATAATAATAATAATAATAATAATAATAATAATAGAGTTAGCATATTTTGTCGAAAAAAAATTTTAATATTTTTAATATATTTATTTTTTAATCAATTTCTAAAATCTTTTATTAAATATCAGATATAAGAATTGAAAAGCTACAAGAAAAGGCTTAAAATACCATGAAAAAAATTACTTAAGCCTGACTGAAAGCGTCTTTGATCTCGAGGTAGTCAGCTTAATCACACTTTAACTCTCTCATTATTGTAACAGGGTTACTTATTATATTATTGACTAAAATTTATCCATGCATTATGCTGCTATTTGATTAACAGTTTAAAAGTTATACATACATTACCAATTTTTTTTATCGGAACCCCTTTGTACTGATATTTTTAAAATTACCATATCTCAAAAACAACCTATAGGTTATCGAAATCCTTACCAGATTCAACATATCAAATGCAATAAGAGGTAAATTTGTAACAAATAACTCAGTTTTTAAAAATATTGGAAATTTAAATTTAATTTAATTTAAATTAAATTTATACTACAGATGAATATTGCATAGGGAAGCTATTTGCCATCGGAAACTCATTTTGACCAACTTTGAGTTGACGTGTTTTGAATATAGTGAATATAGAATATATGCATGCTTGTGTATAATTACACAAATTTATTACAAATTTATATAATGCATACCATATTGCAGTGATAGGCATTGTACCAAACACGAACTTGGTAACAATTTTTATCTCACTACTTTTGATGGCCGAAATTTGGAAAGGACCTTGGCCTTTTTTCACATTTATGTTTTTGTAAGGATCTGACTACTTTTTGGAAGGTTTTCTTAATAAAGCTTTTTAAAGTTTAAATTTCTAGTCTGTTATAGTTCTATTCATAATGTCTTGCGCGAGTTCAAGAGGGCAGAGTTACATAAAATAATGGGTTATAGGGTGATATTTGCATCATTGTGTCATGATAAGGACCGAGTAATTTGCTTAATTTTCTAAGAGTCATCTGAGTAGACATATGTAAAATATAGTGTAAATTTTAGTGGCAGTGACTCCGCCTATTTTTCTAAAGTCTGCTCAGACGAAGTTCTTTTGAAATCGCAAAATTTAATGCTTGCATGAGTGAAATGTGCATGCAAGCTTTCAATACAGTTGCTTGTGTTTATCTAGTTGATAACTTACCCATGCCAATATTTTTTGCAAAATTTCGTTTCTCTACCGTACAATATTTCGATAAAAATTTTATAAACGTGCCCCTACTTCCCTTACTCAAAAATCTGTGTTTTCAGATTTTTCTTATTCGTAAATCCTTTAACTTAAATTCTTAATTTGGGCTTAAGGTGCGTGTCCATACCCACCAATTGAAACTTAGAGGATTTTAAATCCTTCTTGGTGATCTCTAATTTAGATTTATTTGTGTACTGAATTTAAGCTCTCTAGTGCAAATACTAGCTTGAAATGTTATGGCCGTTACCCCCATTCTCCATAAATTTTTTAAATTCAAGAATACGTTATGAGCAGCGCTCAATTATCATCGTACCCTTTTTAAGATGATAGCCTTTAGTTAAAGCTTCAGTTAAAAGCTTTAATACAAAGTTATCGTCGCGCCTGCCACTCCTGGTTAAAATATTTGGGTTTTTAGATTTTTCTATTTGGTTTCTTATCTTGACCTACTTCCGTATCAAATTTCAGCTCTCTAGCGCAAATTTAATTATTTAATTTTTATAGGCGTACTCCCGCCCACTTTTTTTAAATAAATTTTTGTGCCAGTGCCAATCATACATGTCAAGTTTCGTTCGAAGCGGATATTAATATTTAAATAAAAAGTATATTTAAATCGTCTTATCCCAATTACATGAAATAGGATGTTTAAATTGTATGGGCGTGTTAACATCAATTTTTTTCAACGAAATTTTATACTACAGAAGAAACTTGAGAGACAATGAAAGAGAAAAATTTATACTTGGCATTTATGAGGAGGCAAAAGATATAATCAATAGTAATGAAAATAATATTGTAATAACATTGGCAGATAAAGGAAACAAGACAGTCGTTATGTACAGGGTGGCCCAGAAAGACCGAAGTGGTGTGAAATCCTAATAAATTTTTATTTAAGACATATTTTTTTAGTTTTTTGTTTCTTAAATACATTAAATTTATAGGGAATATTTTAAGGTTAGTTATTAAAAATTATATCCCGCAAGTGGTGGCCATTTTCTGCTTCGCACAAATGTGCTCTTTTCAACAAATTTTCCATGACCTTTCGCAAAACTTCCGGTGTTATGTTGTTAATTTCGTCTCGAATATTGGTTTTTAATTTCTCAATAGTCCTAGGCTTATTAACATAAACTTTCCCTTTTAAATAACTCCAAAGGAAACAGTCTGGAGCAGTTAAATCCGGGGAACGCGGAGGCCAATTAAAATTGCTTCTACGCGAAATTATTTTTTCACCAAAGATGTCGAGTAAAAGAGCCATTGTGGCCCTCGAAGTGTGCGCTGTGGCTCCATCCTGTTGGAACCATATTTGCGGATGGTTTTCCACGGCTGGCCTTACAAAATTTTCCAACATGGCCCGATATCGATCACCATTGATGGAAATGGCGACACCTCGCTCATTTTCAAAAAAATATGGCTTAATGATCCTTTCTGAAGAAACACCGCATCAAACAGTATACATAACTGGGTGTAATTGTCGTTGATGAAGTACTCTCGGGTTTTCAATATCCCATATCCTAAAGTTTTGTTTGTTAACGAGCTCATTTAATTGGAAATGGGCTTCGTCACTCAAAACTAAGTTATGAATAATGGAAATGGAAAGAACACATTTGTGCGAAGCAGAAAATGTCCACCACTTGCGGGATATCATTTTTAATAACTAATCTAAAAATATTCCCTATAAATTTTCTGCATTTAAAAAACAAAAAATTAAAAAAATATGTCTTAAATAAAAAGTTATTAGGATTTCACACCACTTCGGTCTTTCTGGGCCACCCTGTATAAGGATAACTATGTGAATAAAATGCAAACACTTTTGAGTGACAAAAATACAAATCAATAAGAGAAGATCCCACTGAAAACCTACAACGTAAAAACAATAACATAATTGCTCAACTAATGAAAAATGGACACATTTCAAAATACGAAAAAACGATAATGACAACATACACGGCTGCAGCGCCAGAACAATATGGACTCCCAAAAATCCACAAAGAAAATATCCCTTTACGACCAATATCCTCATCGCAAAAATTACCATGCTATAAACTATCAAAATTCGTAGGCCAAATTTTAAAAAACTTAATTTCCTCAAAATATAACATAAAAAACTCAACACAACTTAAAGAAGAACTAGCGAATATAATAATAGAAAAAGATGATATTATAGTCTCTTTGATGTCGTGTCACTGTTCACAAATATACCCATCCATTTAGCGATAAAAAACATTCTTGAAAAATGGGATACAGTTAAAATACACACAAATATACCAAAACAACAATTTTTGAAAATACTGCAATTTTGTTTAAATGATAATAATTATTTTACTTTCAACGGAAAATTTTACAAGCAAACATATGGTATGCCCATGGGTAATCCACTATCACCGACAATTGCAGACATAGTGCTAGATACCCTTTTGGACGAAGTAATTAGTGAATTGACAGAAAAGAACGTGAAAATAAAATACATAACTAAATACGTTGACGACCTGTTTGCAGTAATAAATCAAAAAGATGAAGCAATTATTTTGGAATTATTGAACAAGTACCATAATAAGATAAAATTTACAATGGAGAAAGAAATTGAGATGGTGTTACCCTACCTTGATATGAAAATTATCAAAACTGACAATAAATTAATAACAAATTGGTATACAAAGACAACACCTTCAGGAAAAATAATAAATTACTATTCTACACAACCTAAAAGAATAAAATTAAACGCGGCAACAAATCTTATACAAAAAGCACTGAGCTTAAGTCACGAAAAATTTAAAAGGGAAAATATACAAAAACTAAAAACAATACTAACAAACAACAACTATCCCGTGAAGGTTATAAATGCGCTAATAAATAAAACACTTAAAAATAAAAATAATAATAACATAACCCGACAAAAAGAGGATACTATTTTTCACAGTGTACCATACATACCAAAACTTACAGAAAGCAGACTTTTACAAAAGATAATAAATGACGAAAAACAAAAATAGCACACAAATCAAACCACACCACTAGACACCTATTCACGCACGAAAAAACCAAAATAAATAAGATGAAAATTGACAGTGTTGTTTACGAAATTAAATGTGAGGGGAACAATACAGAAAAATGCAACAAAATATACGTGGGGACAGGGGACAACAAAAAAGAGACTAGAAACGAGAATATCAGAACATGCAGCTGATGTAAAGAATGGGAGAGAAAGCACGGCTCTATCTCAACATGTAAAAGAGACACAAAGTTGACACAACATATGCTTTCAAAACGTTAAAATTCTAGACAGAGAAACAAAACACAATAAACGCTACACTTTGGAGAGCCTACGTATACAAGAACGCATCAAACAGACAATGAACACAAAAGAAGACAAAGACAATATTCAATTGATATACACCCTGACTAGTCTGTGATAAGCAACTGAAACCTGAACTGTGATAATTTGTGTTGTACCACAAATATTTATTTATTTATTTATTTTGTTTTAATTTTTGACTACCAACTTATGTTGTGATGTCCAGTTTTCTTTTTATTTTAATTTTACATAACTAATTGTATCATGATGTCCAGTTTTTATTAAATAAAACTCTCATAAATATGAAAAATAGTTAAACGTAAGTTTACACACACACATGTATACATATACTTTTTCATTGTATTAATTACATTTATTTGATTTGTCAGAATAAAAAATAAAAAAGCTCCTGAAGAAGTTGGAAAAAGCCTACGAAACGTCGAGTATATGTTATATACATGTTTCCACATTTTAAATAACATTGTTTTATTACTGATTTAAAAAAAAAAAAACCAAAAAATCAGCCTAGGTAACCCCTAGTAACACTAACAAGAACTCATTGGTCAACAACAAAGCAAAACACTAGAAATTTTATAACTTTGCACTATTCCAACATTTGTGCCAAATTTCAGTAATATCGCCTGAGATAAACATTTTACATTTGCTCTTTTAATTGTGTGCTTTATTGGAATAGCCCGCCGTTGGTCAAAATCTCCGACTTTTCAGATTTTTCTATCTAGTTGCTAATCTAGACCTACATGCTTATTAAATGTCAGCTTACTAGCGCTTATTTTATATATTTTTTTCCTATGGACGTCATAACGCCCACTTTTTTAATCACAATATCTGCTGTAGCCATTAGTTATTTTCCTGTCGAGTTTCGTTGAAAACGGATTGTTATAAATATATAAATATGTAGTATATTCAAATGTGCTGACCGGAAGTACATGAAATAGGAGGCTTAAATTGTATGGTGTTAACACCTACTTTTTTTTAATACATTTATTTATTTATTGTATCTTCAGTTATGAACTAACAATAAGTATTCAAATCTTAAATCTAAAATATAAGTATTAGACCCGACCACTGTCGGACATAAACTTAGTGATAGTTATAAATAATACACAAGTAGTGATAATCAAAAAAAAAAGAGAAAAAAAATATTTTCAAGCAATCCCATCTGGAGTGTTGAGTAAAAGAGCCCTTGTGTCCTTCTTTTTCAAGCGAATGTGGCCAGTAAAATTCAAGATGTTACGAGCAAGCGGATTAGGATGTGACTCGAGTTTTGTTAAATATTTGCCTGCGTATTTTGCTATTTCTTCAATCACTAGTGGCATATTCAAATCACGATGTATATTTGAGTTTTTAATGTACCATGGAGCCGATGTTATCAAACGTAAAATTTTGTTTTGCCTTCGTTGGATTCTCTCGACGTTAGAAGCTGAAGCAGTGCCCCATAACTGAATTCCGTAGTACCATATTGGCTTCAAAAGAGACTTGTATAATAAAAGTTTGCAGTCTAGGCTGAGTGTTGAATTTCTACCAATCAGCCAATATATCTGAGTTAGTTTAAGTTTCATTTGTATTAGCTTTGAGTCAATATGGTGTTTCCATGTAAGTCGTCGATCAAGGTGTATACCAAGGTATTTTACATGTGAATGCTGAGGAACAACTTGATTGTTGATTCGAATTGGGGAACAAGTATCTCTTCGCAGGGTAAATGTTACCTGAACACACTTTTGCTCGTTTACCTAAATTCTCCATAATTTTAACCATAGTTCCAATTGTGTAATATGATCTTGTAGATATCGCGAAGCCACATGAGGATTTTCGTGCATACTTAAGCAGGCTGTATCATCGGCAAACGTAGATGTATGGATATTAGTGCTCAAAGGCATATCAAAAGTATAAATCAAATACAAAACTGGCCCCAGTATGCTCCCCTGTGGCACACCGGATGATATAGATTCGGGCACACTCATGAATTCTCCTTCCACAACCGTGAACTTCCGGGTAGTAATGTAACTTTCTAATAAATTCACCAAATTTATTGGTACATATGATTTTAATTTTCAAATTAGACCTTCATGCCACACTTTATCAAATGCCTGCGAAACGTCAATAAACAGTGCAGAACAGTACTTCTTTTCTTCAAATGTTCTTCTTATACATTGAACCAATCTATGCGTTTGTTCAATGCTGCTATGTTGACTTCTAAAACCAAACTGATGGTCTGGGATGCACCCACTACCAATTAGAATTGGGGACAATTTTGACATGAGCAGTTTTTCTAAAAGTTTTCACATTGTTGATAGCAGGCTTATTGGCCTGTATGATTCTGCTTTGGTCAGATCTTTGCCCGGCTTTGGAATCATTTTAACTTTGGCAAGCTTCCAGCTGTGGGGATAATACTCTAGTCGTAAAATGGCATTAAAAATGAATAACATGATTCTAAATGCAATACGAGGCAATTTTATTAGCATTTGGTTACTAATTCCATCAATACCCGGTGCTTTCTTCGGGTTGAGTTGAGTTGAGCAATTAGATTTTGTACATCACACATTTTAAATTTTATGGGTCAAGGGGGTAGCGCAACTACACTCGGGAAATCAACAACACCAGTACATGTGTTTGGGGTAAATACGGATTTTAAATGCTTTGCAAACAAGTTACCTTTTTCAATATCACTCCTGGCACAAACTCCGGTAGAAGTGCGCAGAGGTGGTTTAAACTCAACGGATATATTAATTCTTTTCGCAGCGCGCCACAAAGAATAATTAGATGCTGGTGTGATATCGAGATTTTCCAGATAGTTTTTAAGAGAAGCAGTTTTTTCATATGCAAGCAGTTCTTGGAGTATTTTGGTGCACTCTTTTAATCTAATTTTATTTTGGGGTGATCTGTGCTGTTGCCATTCTCTTCTAGCTCTTCTTTTTGCACATACGAGAAGTTCAATATCTGTAGAATATATTCTGTTAAACCCAGTCTGCGGATGGGAAGAAGTGGCATGTTCAGCTGCCTGCTTAATATTTTCGTTAAGATTAGCAATATTAGATTCAATATCGTCATGAGTTCTTAGCTTAATGTTTTCAGTGCAATGACTACTAAGATATTTTTTGAATCGCAGCCAATTAACACGACTGACCATTTTCACATATGGGTGAGGTAGAGCACTTCTCAGTGGGCTACATTTTGTAACGATCGTGGGAGAGTGATCGGACGATAGATCTAGGGAAGCTTCGACGTGAATTAATTCCCTAGAAATATTTTTCATGACGCCAAAATCTATAATATCGAAATGACGTCCAAGCCCATTTTTGAAATTGTGTTGAACAACGCTCGTCCTATAGGTGTGATAAGACGCGAACCCCAGAAAGTATGTTTTGCATTATAGTCTCCTGCTGCTAGGAAACAAGGGCCAAGAGATTTGTAGAAATCCTCGTATTGATCCTCAGTAATTGCGAATCTAGGAGGGGAGTAAATTGATGATATGACAAAATTTGTGCAAAAATTTTCGATACAAATATTCGTTGCTTGTAGATGTTCTTCACAACTGTTGTCAAGAATATAATGCTTGAGTCTTGACTTTATTAAAATTGCTGATCCCCCCAAGATCTTCCTCTTGGGTCCTTTGAATCATATAATATGTAGTCATTAATTTTGAATAGGCTTCTTGAAGTCAAATGAGTCTCAGAAACCAACATTATATCAATATTTTTTTCCGTGAGGAAGTGGTCAAGTTTATTTTTATGTTGGCGAATTCCGTTTGCGTTCCAGAAACTTATCTTTAACGTGTTCATGGCTTGTTTACTAATACTTGAAGCAGTGTAGACTGCATTCGTAGCATTTCTTGCATCATGCTCTAGTCAGCACTAGATTCTCAATAGTAGCTTCAATACGACAAAAATTAAAGCTTGAGTTCTCATTCGTTGAATTATTTTGAGGCGGAATATTTTGTGTGGGAATATAACTAGTCTTAGCTGCATCGGCATACGATACACGTGAAGTGACAGGTTGGCTCATTTGAGCAAAAGTGGCGGAGTAAGCGTTTGCTGTTTGTGCTGGAGCTAATTTAGGTTTTTGCCCCATAGTCTGCTTAACGAAAGAATATACAGGACATCCTCTGTAGTTAGCGGTGTGATTACCTCCACAATTACTAAATTTTTTTTCTGCTAGATCTTTAGGCTTAGTACAACCAGCAGTACCGTGCAATTCACCGCAGATAACACAAACTGAAGGTAACTTGCAGTATATTTTTGTGTGACCATATTCTTGACAATTATGGCACTGTACGGGTCAAAAACGCTTGTGTGGTTCTTCAACTGTTATTTTTCGGTATAAGAGATATTTTAAATTGTAAATTGGATGAGTCTCGCTTTTTTTTCAATTTTGTATCGTTTGGCTCAAGTTCGACGCGAAATAGAGGTTGAGGAATCTTCTCCCTATTTATTATGTTAGATACATTTTTTACCTTAAATCCCTGGAGGACGAGTGCATCTTTTATTCCTTCGGGAGCAACATAGGAATCGATGCCCTTCAATACGATCTGCAGGCTTTTAGCACTTTTAAGCTGATATGTGTAGAAACTTTTCTTAATTTTTTCAAATTCAGTAATCAGTTTGCGAAAATCTTTTTCTTCATAAATTTGAATTTTGGTTTCATCAATGTAACATTAACACGTTTTATTGGAACGATGTGAAATTTATTCTCACCAATGACTGAAATTAAATTTTTTATAAGAGCGTTTGAATTTTTTTCTCTCAAATAGATTGGATGTGGCTTGGATGTTTTGTTCGTAGATACATCGGGTTCGTTGTTGTCAACTTGTAATATTTGAAAACGATTTTGACGGCTAATAGGAGATGCGCTGTTATCCCTAGACATTTTTGGAGCAGATGAAATTTTCGAAGACTTTGGGCGTCGTCCGCGCTTTACCACTCTTATATATCTGTCCATTCCCACTTGGACCTTGGGTTTTGGGCTGCTCTTAACTTCAGTAAAAACTTGGTTAAGTGATGACCACGAGCCCGAAGCGGATGATATCGCTGAGTTAAATGTAGAAGTACTAGGCAACGGTAATGTTAACGAATCACTAGTTGGCATTGGACAAAGCGAAGTTGATCGCTGACGAAAAAGTGGCCTCGCCGTTAAAAAAAGTCTACTATCAGATTTCTTATTTATTTTGTTATCATTAAGAGCTTCAGAGCTTTTAGTAAGTCTATCATCAGATTTTTTATTTTTATTATTTTCATTAAGACCTTCAGAACTCACAGTAAAATAGGCATTTCTGCCATTAGAACTCACTTCACAGTTATTTGTTTTTGAGGTACTCATATAGGGCACTTTTGTTTGTTTGTTTGTTTTTTTTCTTACGGTTGTTTTGTTTTTGTTAATTATGACTATGTAAAAAAAATATTAGCAATGCAAATAAAGCTAACAATAACAATATGTATTCCGAATATTTTTTCGTAAAATTTTTTTTTTGTTTAGTATGAAATAAAAACTCTGCTAAATCGACTGTTCACTATGAATGTACAACGAGAACGAGAACACCTACTTTAACACCAAATTTTTTATTGGGTAGTAGTTATCTTTCCTGTTTAGTTTCGTTGGAAACGGATAATAGTAGTTACATAAATAGTACATTTAAATGTGAAGACCCTTAGAAATGTTTTTTAACTTCTGAGCTTTATGGTCGTAGCACCGTACCCTTGGTAAAAATTTTCGGGTTTTCATATTTTTTTGGTGAGTACTCACTTAGTTCTACTTGTGTACCAAATTTCAGCTCACTAGCACAAATTTAAATTTTTATGGGCGTAATCCTGCCCTCCTGGTCAAAATATTCGGGTCTTCAGGTTTTTCTAGTTCATTGCTCACCTAGATCTACTTGTGTAACAAATTTCAGTTTTCTAGTTATAGCGGAAGTGCTTCATCAATTTGATGAGTGTGTCAGTGGTCAGTTGTCAGTGAGTATATCTTAAAATATGCACTTTTTGCACCTCCATATCTTCGGAACCTCTCATTGTAAAACTTTTAAACTTCGTTTAAATTTTATAATTTTAAGATTGCGGGGAACAAAGTTATGAGGGGGGTAAAACAGCTCGAATGGCTTCCTGTAAATATACACACTCAGTGTATTGACCGGAACTTGGCCTGGCTCCGTGCCGTGTGCCTAGATGTGTTAAAATTTTAGTCCACAAGGACTTTCTAGCAAGCCAATCATAACATTATAATTATCATCATTATATTCTCGCAATTTGATAGACAAACTATTCTTACATGAATAGAATTTGGTAGATGGGAACTAAGGTTTATTTTTGAACTAACGTTTGTTGGTTTATCAATATTGTATATCCAGCTATTTTTATGTGATACCTGAGAAAGTTTTAAAACAGTTAGTGTTGAAAAAAATCTTCGTAGTATAAAAACTGATGAAACAGATACACGTGAACAACTAAGAATTACATTTTAACCTATAACAGAAGCTCTGAAGGAATAGTTTTAAAAATATTAAAAGAATTCTCATGAAAGAAGAAAGTCAAATCAGGATAGAAGTTGAAAATAATACAAGTTTAAAGCCTGAGAAACCATCAGTCAAGATAAAGAGAATTACATCGAAGAAAATAGCAGAAGGAACAAAATTTGATAATACCATCTGATTTAATGCTGCTAGTACTAAGAGTGATGATGATGATGATTTGTACTAACAGACTTCCAAATCCGAAGACACTCATTCTGACGTATCTGTCTTGGAAGGAAGAAATGAATTAGATACAAACTATGGTCCACATAAAGATTTCAATAATGAATGGAAATTTGGTGATATTAACCTCAAACTGAATGAAGATAAGATTCAAGATTGTGGTCAAATATGGGCTTTAACGCCAGGAGTATTTTCTCTAATGTTTCAAAAAAGACCAAAAATTATGATAAATTTGAACTCGAAATCTATAAAAAGATTTTAAATACTACTAATGTGTGCATACAGATTCATCATCGTTCACTAACGGAGAACGATGTTATCAGAAAATTGATTCTGGAAACTGAAATCGACGAACTAAAGGACAAGTTAATAATATGGCTTAAGTCATTAATATTCGAGAATATTTCAATGTTAATTGATGGAGTTCTACTAGAAATAAAATTAGAGATAGAAGACAGTTATAAAATTGAAAAAGACATTCTAAAAATGAAATCATGTTTTAAAAGACAAATTGAATTGAATTGAAATGAAAAGATTGGAAAATTAACTAGATGTTAGTATAAATAGCTGAAGGGGCATCAAGTAGTCCACAGCACTCCAAAAAATCTGAAAAACAACTCAATGTCTTTAAAAATAAGTTTAGTAAACCATAAGCAATATCTAAAATTTATTGTGTATTGTAGAAATATAATGAAAGAAATAGATGATATTTGGGAAGCTGATCTGGTTGACTATACTACAGAAAATATAAATTTTTGTAGGCGTTAATTGGCATATTCTCAAAGTTTATATGGTCAGTATCGTTGAAAATAAAAGGTGCACTCTAAAAAACCAAGGTAATGGAAAATATTTTTGAACTGGTACGAATACCAAAAAACTTAGAAACAGATGATTGTAAAGAATTTTTTAAAAATATAGAATTTAACATTACTCAATATGAAAGCATGAATAGTGGAATGATTTAATAGATCATTAAAAGAAATGATGTGAAAAGAATTTAGCATTAATGGTTCATATAAGTGGATTGACACACAAGGACTTATTAATTGTATAAATAGAAAAGTTCATCTCACTATTAAAATGTTAGCGATTAAAATTAACTCAACAAATGAGAAAAAACTGCTAATTTGAAGATGATAAAATGTTGAATGTTGTTGTTGTTTTTGAATAATTGATTAAGAATGATAGGTCTTAGGAAAGATAATTAACTTAATGTATTGTCATTCTTTTAACTTGTTGGTATGAAATATTGTGAAAACTGAAGCTTTAAAAATGAAGTATAACACAGTGCAATATTAAAAAACACATCATATTATCAGTTTTTTATAGTAAAAGATGTACATTTTCCATTTCGAAAGCCCTAAACAAAAAATTTTAAAATCCGAATATGGGCTTATTATAAAAGATCTTCAGTTTATTCATTTCTATAGTATCAGATCTTTAGAAAATATACATAATTTAAAGAAATTGGACTTTGGTATGCATTCTTAAAGAATGTATGTAGATGTGTGTAAATGAGTATCATACAAATTTAGTGAATAAATATGGACTTCAACAAGAATCATGCTGAAGCATGCATAAGTTATAAAATGCAATGTAAACATATATTACTTTATATCTGTATCTGTATGAGTATCAAATAAATTTACCCAAAAAATTAAAGCATGTCGAAGCATGTATAATTAAAAAAATTCCTGACGTCATACAATTTTATAAGCAAAGAAATTTTATGACTTTTTGCAAATGAAATACATCTGTATGTATCTAAAATGTAAAAAATTTAAAAGAGTGAATAAGTAAAATTCTAATAGTATAGATTTTAATGTATTGTCATTCTTTTAACTTGTTGGTAAGTATGAAATATTGTGAAAACTGAAGCGTTAAAAATGAAGTATAACACAGTGCAATATTAAAAAACACATCATATTATCAGTTTTTTATAGTAAAAGATGTAAATTTTCCATTTCGAAAGCCCTAAACAAAAAATTTTAAAATCCGAATATGGGCTTATTATAAAAGATCTTCAGTTTATTCATTTCTATAGTATCAGATCTTTAGAAAATATACATAATTTAAAGAAATTGGACTTTGGTATCCATTCTTAAAGAATGTATGTAGATGTGTGTAAATGAGTATCATACAAATTTAGTGAATAAATATGGACTTCAACAAGAATCATGCTGAAGCATGCATAAGTTATAAAATGCAATGTAAACAGATATTACTTTATATCTGTATCTGTATGAGTATCAAATAAATTTACCCAAAAAATTAAAGCATGTCGAAGCATGTATAATTAAAAAAATTCCTGACATCATACAATTTTATGAGCAAAGAAATTTTATGACTTTTTGCAAATGAAATACATCTGTATGTATCTAATATGTAAACAATTTAAAAGAGTGAATAAGTAAAATTCTAATAGTATAGATTTTTAATTGAAACACCACTACATCTCGAACTCTCACTTCACTGTCGAAAGAAGCATGCATGCTAACAATGAATATGAATAAAGCTGTTAGATCATGATGAAAAGCTCTTTTTTAATAATGAATTCGCAGACAGCAATTGTATCTGGATCAATACAAATTAGGCCGGGCTTACATGTGTGTGTCAAATGCCACACAAGCGTAAAAAAGCGTAACCAACTAATTACTAATGAAAAGTTGTTTGATTCAGACAAGTATTTATTAAGTTAAACAGTTTAATACATAATTATAAGACAATTTTATAGAATCCAAAATGATTGCATACTATTTAAATCAATAAATACATGTCTGCATCAAACAGTTTTCTATTAGTAATTATTTGGTTGGTTAGTGTTGACACACAAGAAATGCCAGATGTAAACTCAGCCTTATGAATGTGTCGTATATGGTATGATTGATGGTGCGAGAACCTTGTTTAAGTAAAAATCATTTCATCTGCATTCAATACAATCCAGCCTACGTTAACAAGAGTAACTTCAAGGGGTCAACCAGTAAACGTCATGTTGAAACACTTGAGGTAAAATTCTCCCAAACATACATATCCCAATGTTTCTGACACTTTATGCAAATACTTTTGGTGAATTGCTTGCTGGTGGAGGTAATTGAGTTATATGAGATCTATTTTCTAGAATAATTGCTTATTAAACAAGTATTTCTTTGTATATGAACTAATTTCTACATATATAAATGCTTTCATATATTAAGCAATATGTATACAGTTAAAATTATATAAATGTTCTCTATTCCAAGAAGTAAATCTAAATGTTGTGACACATTAGAAGAAAAAATAAATAAAAGTAAAGAGTGACTGACTAATTTATACGAACAGTTTGCTAACAGACACACAAAGCACAATTAAATTAAAGTTATCAAAAATATGAGTACAATAAGCTGAACTTTAATAAAATGAGAAAAAATCGTATCTTCTAGAACATTAAATAAAAGCTGTCCAAACAACATTGGACACTAAATATTAAATGAATTAACACATATTTTTTGAATTGACTTATCTAAAATCATCAAAACCAGTGTTCTAAAAACTTTAATTGAAACACAGAATAAATGTCTATAATATGGCAACACTAAAACTTAGAAATGTAGCTTTACTTTGAATCGGTTTGCTCGAAAGCAACCGAAGGTTTTTATGTCTTATATTTGTAGATTGGTAATGGGGACCTGAGTCCTGTTTGGGACTTCAAAACCGGGAAAAAACAAAAACGATGGCAACCCTGTTCCAAAGGGAGGATTTTGGGGACTTTCATGCCGAGATTTTGTGTGTGTGGGTGTGTGGTTGTGTGGTTGTGTGTGCGCGTGTAAGTTTTATTCTTTCTATGTATGTATGTACTTTTGTGTACAGCGTTTGTTGTTATTGTAGAGAAACGTTGTCCTTACAGTAGATGAGTATATATGTGGGTGTTTGTATGTGTGTGTCTGCATATGTGTGCGTTTTTGTATTTACTTTTATGTTTGCTGATGTCCGCTACTTTTGTTAAAGTAGTGGTATACATATATTATACCCCTTTAGGAAGTATCGATTTGGAAAATGTACTGACTCGCTTTTGACTTGCCACCAGCAATACTCTCTAATTATCACCTATACAATACTTTGTGCTACAGACATTTAGCATATGATTGTCTTTGAAAACTCACAAATAGCATTAAAACAATTGAGTAGGTAGGGACTACAAATTTCTTATGCGAACATGGAGACATACCAACCAAACAGTTAGTTAATGATACATTTCTATAATTTAATGTATATATGTATATTGACAAGTTATTCTGAATTCCACCACAAATATACCACAAAAATTGTCACTAGGATTTTAGTGTCGATACACAAACACTTGTTCAAAGTCTGACTGCAGGGTAGTGAAAAGGGATTTGTGTGTAAGTAGTGATTATTTTTTGATAGACTTTGGTATGCCGTTTTGAGTTATCGTTGCTATGCATATGTAGGAGTGACCTGCACAAGACCATTTATAAGACATTTCAAAACATCAGCGATTTTTCAAATGCTTTACTACAGCGAAATATTCTAAGACAAACGCTAAATAACACTATTGGCAAGACATTTGTTTCAGTTCCTTGTCTTCCCAACAGTGTTGTTTTAGAAGATTTCACTGTAGTAAACTATTTGAAAAATCTGTCATGTCTTGAAAGGTCTTATAAGTGGTCTTGTGTAGGCCACTTATATGTAGGGTTATTGTATATATGCATTTATGTTTGTGATCTCTGTGGAAATAATATAATATAATCAGAGAATGGCAACCCTGATATCTGTTGTGAATGGAAGTGGAGATGGAATGCATTTGGTAATGTATGTATCCTCACAAAAACATAAATGTGAAAAAAGGCCAAGTTCCTTTCCAAAATTTCGGACATCAAAAGTAGTGAGATAAACATTTTGACCAAGTTCGTGTTTGGTACAATACCTATCACTGCAATATGGTAAGCATTATATAAATTTGTAATCGTAAGGGTGTTATATAATTTCTAGATTAGATTAGTGATAGTGATAGAGTGTGTACATGAATTTCATCATATCTCGTAATAAATAAGATTTTTTTAATGCATGTTTTTATTTATTGTATCTTCATATATGAACTAACAATAAATATTCAAATCTTAAATCTAAAATATAATAAGTAGGCCCGACCAATGTCTGACATAACTTAGTGATAATTATTAATAATACATAAGTAGTGAAGTTGAAAAGTATTTTCAAGCAGCTTCATCCGGATTGTTTAGGCTTAGAGCCCTTGTATCTCTCTTTTTTAAGCGGATGTGTGCAGTAAAGTTCAAAATATTACGAGCAAGCGGCTTAGTATGTGACTCGAGTTTTGTTAGATATTTGCCTGCGTATTTTGCAATTTCTTCAGTCACTAGTGGCATATTTAAATCACGATGTATATTTGAATTCTTAATATACCATGGAGCAGATGTTATTAACCTTAAAATATTGTTTTGTCTTCGTTGAATTCTCTCTATATTGGAAGCTGAAGCAGTGTCCCATAACTGGATACCGTAACACCATATTGGCTTTCAAAACGACAAAAGTTTGCAGTCTAGGCTGAGTGTTGAATTTCTGCACATTCAGCCATTGTACTTGAGTTAATTTTAGTTTTATTTGAGTTAACTTATAGTCAATGTGATGTTTCCATGTAAACCGTCAATTCAGGGGTATACTTAGATATTTCACATGTGAATGTTGAGGAACAACTTGATTATTAATCCGACTGGGGGAACAAGTATCTCTTCGTAAGGTAAATGTTACTTGAACACACTTTTGTTCACTTACCTTTAGTTGAAGATGCGCTGTTATCCCTAGACATCTTTGGAGCGGATGGAAATTTTGAAGAATTCGGACTTCGCCCACGCCTTACCATGGTTATATATCTGACCATACCAACTTGCACCTTATTTAGATTTGATGACTACTATGCGATTCTCATATAAAGTATATAAGTAGAAGAAATAATGTAGACTGTCATCAGTCTGCTCTGATATCTCAACAAGTGACAACCTATTTTCCCAACCAAAATTTCTAAAGTGTTTTAATCCAAAAACTATAAAAGTGTTAGAACTAACTACTGTTTGTTAAACAATTTTTTACTGTATAAAAAATAATTAAATAAACTGTTTAAAACTGAAATAAATTTTTTATAAATCAAATAATTAAATTAATTATTAAACAAATAAATAAATGAAATAAATACCACAAGTTTTACCATCTGCAATAAAGTCTTTATGACTCAAACAAAACTAAATCAGCATATGGAAACGCACTTTTATGCTGACCAATCAGGAACTAGTAAGCAAAATCGTAAAAACAAATATTGTGAGGATTGTGATGAGATGATCCCATCAAATGGTTATATAGCTCATGTCAGAACCACAAAACACAAAAACAGTTGTCACCAAGAACGGATTGGTGATTTTCTCACTAAAAGAGTAAGTTACTTCAATGGGAGGATCGAGACTTATATCCTCCTCAACAAAAATGTGGGTGTCTTGTTTCCGGAGGAGTTTCTGAAATCTGCCAAGAGCTCCATAGTAAAACAACTCAATAAATGTAGTAGGATACATACTACATTTAAATTTAATATGGAGCTCACATGTGATTACATGAAGATGGTGAATGATGAGATGAATGTTTCTCAACTTGTACATATTTCGAAAATGATGTTGGTGACTTTGTCTGGCGACATAGAGGATATGTGCAAGAAACAAGCCGAGGAACATACATACTTATGCATTAGTAGGTACTATTTAATAAATTCAGTGAAGTGCGACTTTGACCCGAGCACGAAGGGTTCCGTACGGGCACGAGATATGTAATTCAATACGAACAATAAACTATAGTTTTGGGATTTTTTTCGTTTTTCGGTTTTTTCGGTTTTAAGCGGTTTTTTAGTTTGGGGTTTTTTGAATTTATTGGCGCTTTCTGAGTTTTGGCACTTTTTTCACGCTTTGGCAATTTTTTTGTTTGTTTTTGAAGTTTTTTTAATTTTGACAATTTTTATTATTTTGGCGTTTTTTTTTATTTTGGCGATTTTTTATTTTGGCGATTTTTTTTTAATTTTGGCGTTTTTTCATATATGTAGGTGATTTTTTTTTTTGCTTTGGCGATTTTTTTTAGTTTTGGCACTTTTTTTCGTTTGAGGACTTTTTTCGGTTTTTGGTGATTTTTTTTTTTAAATTTGGAGATTTTTTTTAATATTTGGCGATTTTTTTTTCATTTTGGCGATTTTTTTTCACATAAACAATTATTTTGGTTTTGGCGCATTTTTCGCGTTTTGGCGATTATTTTCGGTTTTTGGCGTTTTTTTAATATTGGCGATTTTTTTCATTTAAACGATTTTTTCGAATTTGGCGATTTATTTTAGTGCTAAATTTTTTTTTAATTTTTTCGATTTGGCGATTTTTTTTAAATTTTTGACGATTTTTTTCAGGTTTTGGCGATTTTGTTCGGTTTGGCGATTTTATAATTTTCGGATTTTTTAGTTTTACCGTTTTTGAAAATTTCAAGAGTTTACCTCTTACGGTCTCCAAGATATAGCAATTTGTCAAAATTACATAGTCAAAATTGCATTAACTGATGGACCACCCTTTAATTAAAATTTTTTAATATTTTAATGTTTATTGTTGTAGTCTATATAAAAATACACTAATTTTACAAATTTCAAGTGTCAATATACATATGTATGTACATACAATTGTATGTATATTACATGAGATTTTAATATTTTTCGTCGCTCGTTTTGGAGCACCCTTTAATTTCTAATTCTCATGTATTTGTTGTTGTAGTGGCCAAGGTTCTACGTACTCTGTCCAAATTTCAGGTCCGTAGCTCTTACGGTTCCTGAGAAAATACCGTGTGACGGACAGACGGACAGCGTAGCGAAAACAATAGGGTTCCATTTTTCACCTTTGGTGAACGGAACCCTAAAAAAGGAAATAAGCGCTTGATAAAGAGAATGGATATGTTATACATACATACATACATACATACATACATACATACATATGTATGTACTATGTAAATATGTACTTATGTATGTACATATGTATTTCAAAATGGGCAGGATTGCTTGAGTTCGATTTGGTTATTTTGTTTCCTCAATACATTTCATAAAAAGATACAATGATTTAAAAAGGTAGCATGGATACATGATAAGCAATCAGACTGTGGAAATTCGCAGACTGAGTTCGAGCAATGAATATTGATAATCATAACTTAATTAATTAATCATAAAAGGTAAATCCACCACCGTCGCCCATTACATATGTACATTTTTACATCTCTTAAATGTAGTTAGACTGTGAAAAATTCATTGTTTATTTTAATTTACGAACAATTTTGCATCATATGCATATGTAAAGTTATATAATTTTATGTTACAAGAATATTGTTTTACATAAAAATCTTATTCAAAAAATTTTTGTTAGCCAGCGACTTGTAGTAAAATTTTTTGTATTCATGATTTGAACGGGTTAAAAAAGTTCGTATCGCTTTTTTAAGCCAAATTACATGTGATAATATTAATGAACAAATAACATCAAAGTTAGTTGTAAATATTCTGACTAAAAAGTTTTTCAAAGATTTATATGATATTTTGAAGCAAAAATGCACATGGCCTAGACCACTTTCATAATTAAGGGCACATATGTACAATGTACATATGTACATATGTACTATGTATTTCAAATTGGACAAGATTCTTTAAGGGTGTTTGAGTGAGTGATTTTTTTTTAATAAATTAACTAAAAAGTACTATTTATGGATAGACAATCAATCGGCCTGGGTGTTTTCTGTGCAATTAGAAACGAAAGCAAATGCTTTTTGAATGCAATGTTAATAACATATAAATTCGAAAGGATTTTCTTTCGTTTCGAATTACAGAGTACACGCCGTGAATTGTTTTGCTGGCTGAGTTCAATTAATGATAAAGGTTTGATTATTTTCAAATAGGCGTTAAAAATAAACAAACAAATATGTACATATATACAAATGTATGTACATATGCATGTATGTATTTGTATGGAGGAAATATTTAAAAAAAATAATAAAAAAAATAAAAAAAAAATTTCGAGTTGGGAATACGAACTCACGGTTTTCTGTTTTGAGAACAAACGTTTTATTCACAGCTATGTGTGTACTTATAATTGTTTAATATTATTTTCTAAAATTCCTTTACAGTATATATATACATATGTATATACATATACATATATATGAAGCTAATATTTTAATATATAAAAAAAAATAAAAAAAAATTTCGAGTTGGGGAAACGAACTCACGTTCTTATGTTTTGAGAACCAATCTTTTATTTACAGCTCTCTGCAATACAAATATGTACATATGTTGTATACCTATATATTTGTTTAATATTATTTTCTAAAATTCTTTAGAAAAATTCCTTTATAGTATATATGTACATATGTATATGTACATATAAATATGTACATATGTACATTAGAGCGACTCAATAAAAAAATGATTTTGTTACCTTTTAAAAATAAAGCTTGATAAGTTTTATGATGATTCACAAAATATTTTGGTTCTGGCGTTGACCATCCGTGAGCTGGATCATTTTTAAAAAAGGTATTTTTTCAGTTTTTCGAATTTTATTGTACTTTAATCCAAGACGACATTAAAAATAGCTTTGAAAGCAGCATCTAATGGTATACAAAACTTGACCACTTGCGACCTACTAATTGATATATTTAACTAAATACATAATTTCGTATTCAATAAAAATTAAAATTAGATTTGAAAACAGATCATTTGCTTATCACCAGATTATTATAATTGAAAAATAAAAAAATTTGATACCCATATTGTCTACATTAAAAAAAAATAAAATATATCGCGATCTTCGCGTTTTATGTGAATAATCATAAGAAAATAAATTAAAATTATTTTAAAACAGATTCAATTTGAAAACCAAAACATTATTTCTAAATAGGTAGAATTTTTATGAAAACCCGAAACGAAAATATGTATTTAGTTAAATATATCAATTAATAGGTCGCAAGTGGTCAAATTTTATATAACATTGGATGGTGCTTCAAAAAATCTTTTTGATGATACCAAATTTTATTTAAGTCGTCTTGGAACAAAGTACAAGAAAATTAAAAAACTGAATAAATACTTTTTTAAAGATGGTCAACGCTAGAACCAAAATATACAAATACAAAACATATCAATCTTTATTTTCAGAGGGATAACAAAATCACATTTCCCTCTTCCATATAACTTGAGTCGCTCTGATGTACATATGTGCCCTTAATTATGAAAGTGGTCTAAGCCATATATTTCTCTGGTTGAGATATTAAATAGATTACATTTGAACAAATAAATAAGTATTTTTACATAATGCTGCATTTTAATTTAGAGTTGTACTAGTCTCGATTTATTTAATATTTTTTGAATATTTATGATTAAGTGATTGTTATTTGATAGACTTTGGTTTGCTGTTTTGAGTTATCGGATTTATGTTTGCGATTTTTGGGGAAATAATCTAATAGCTGCAGAGAGTGGTAACCCTGTTGTGAATGGCAGTAGATAGGGAATGTATTTGGTAATGCATGTTTATGTTCTTGGATTCATGTGTGTAATCGTATGTATTTTTGCTTTAAAGAATATAATTGCTTGTATGAATTACATCAATACTTTTTCGTATATATGTATGTTTTCTAGGCTATTTACATTGCTATTCTTATGGAGATAGAAAATATTATGTTGGCATAGGTTTTATATATACAGGTGAATTTCAGATGTTAAATGTTTTGAATCCTATCAGGTTGATAGGAAGAGCTTTTGAATAGGCATAATGATATTTTTATTTCAGTATATTTTTACTTTATTGAAACAATTATAGGAAATAGCTTTTGGAGAAATGCAGCAAAAAATTATAGAAGCACCTACTTTCACATGTCCCGATATTTCTCGTACATGTGTATTACAAACTAATGCTAGCAATTTTGTTCTGGGTATTGCTATGTATATGAATTTCATCATATACCGTAATAAATTAGATTTGATGACTACTACGCGATTCGAATATAAAGTATATAAGTAGAAGAAATAATGTAGATTTTTATCAGTCTGCTCTGATATCTCAACAAGTGACAACCTATTTTCCCAACAAAAATTTCTAAAGTGTTTAAAATCCAAAAACTATAAAAGTGCTAGAACTAACTACTGTTTGATAAACAAGCTTATAGTGTATAAAAAGTAATTAAATAAATTGTTTATAACTGAAATAAATTGTTTATAAATAAAATAATTTGTTTATAAATAAAATAATTAAATTAAATAATAAACAAATAAATAATTAAATAAAATGAATACTACAAATTGTACCATATGCAATAAAGTCTTTGTGACTTAAACAAAACTAAATCAGCATATGGAAACGCACTCGTATGCTAACCAATCAAAGGCTGTCCTTGGAACTAATAAGCTAAATCTTCAAAACAAATATTGTGAGGATTGTGATGAGAGGATCCCATCAAATGGTTATATGGCTCATGTCAGAACCACAAAACATAAAAACAGTTGTCACCAAGAACGGATTGGTGATTTTCTCACTAAAAGAGTAAGCAACTTCAATGGAAGGATCGATACATATATCCTCCT
Source organism: Tachina fera (assembly GCA_905220375.1). Lineage (NCBI taxonomy): Eukaryota > Metazoa > Arthropoda > Insecta > Diptera > Tachinidae > Tachina > Tachina fera. The sequence continues at coordinate 84,692,781 of LR999964.1, read as the reverse complement.
CAACAAAAATGTGGCTATCTTGTTTCCAGAGGAGTTTCTGAAATCTGCCAAGAGCTCCATAGTACAACAACTCAATGAATGTAGTAGGATACATACTACATTTAAATTTAATATGGAGCTCACATGTGATTATATGAAGATGGTGAATGATGGGATGAATGTTTCCCAACTTGGACATATTTCGCAAATGATGTTAGTGACTTTGTCTGATGACATAAAAGACATGTACTAGAAACAGACGGAGGAGCTAAGAGCCAAAATGGAAGAATTTCAAGAGAGGGATAGCGGATGGACTTTGACTTCAATAAATTTCCTTGAAGTTAATATAAACAAGGCGTCCATAATAAGAGGATCGAGCTTTATCCCTCTCCCAAAAAATATTGCAGCAAAACATGCATGCATAAATGTTGAGAATAATGACATTTATTGCTTTAAATGGTCTCTCATTGCTGCTTTGAATTTCAATAGTTGTCTGAATGCTAAACAACGGAAAAACTGTAGAAATTACAATATTGCAAACATTTCTGATGAGAATATTAATATATATTGTATTAAATTTTGAAGGCCTACAGTTTCCACTCCCAAAAATTTACACATAAGGAAAAACAAAAACTTTTTGATCCAAAGAAGTAAAGCCAATAGAGTAATAAAAACCATTCACATATTTATTTATTTTTTCAATATTTTATTTAAAATTTTTTCTTAAAAATCTTAGTACTAATACAAATTTAACTCTATGTATAAATAAAAATATATGATATATAAAGAAAGAAAGAAAAAATAGATTCAGTAAAGCGCGACTTTGACCAGCGCACGAAGGGTTCCGTACGGACACGAGATATGTAATTCAATACGAACTTTAGCCAATATAAACTATAGTTTTGGCATTTTTTTTGTTTTTGGGTTTTTTTCGGTTTTAAGCGTTTTTTTAGTTTTAGGGCTTTTTGAATTTATTGGCGCTTTCTGAATCTTGGCACTTTTTTTTCTCGTTTTGGCGATTCATTTTGGGTTTTTGAAGTTTTTTTAATTTTGGCGATTTTTACATAAAGGTGATTTTTTTTTGGTTTTGGCGATATTTTCAGTTTTGGCACTTTTTTTTCTCGATTTTTTTCCGTTCTTGTCGTTTTTTTAATTTTGGCGATTTTTTTTCACATAAACAATTATTTTGGTTTTGGAGAAGTTTTCGCGTTTTGGCGATTTTTTTCGGTTTTTGGTGTTTTTTCATTTTGGCGATTTTTTTCATTTCGGCGATGTTTTCGAATTTGGTGATTTATTTTAGTGCTAGCATTTTTTTTAATTTTGTCGATTTTATCGATTTGGCAATTTTTTTTTTAATTTTTGGTGACTTATTTCAGGTTTAGGCGATTTTTTTCGGTTTGGCGATTTTATAATTTTCGGATTTTTTAGTTTTACCGCTTTTGAAAATTTCAAGAGTTCACCTCTTACGGCTTCCAAGATATAACAAGTTGCCAAAATTACATAGTCGAAATTGCATTAACTGATGCACCACCCTTTAATTTAAAGTTTTTAATATTTTAATGTTAATTGTTGTAGTCTGTATAAAAATACACTAATTTTACAAATTTCAAGTGTCAATATACATATTTACATACAATTGTATGTATATTACATGGGATTTTAATATTTTTCGTCGCTCGTTTTGGAGCGCACTTTAAATTTTAATTCTCATGTATTTCTTGTTGTAGCGGCCAAGGTTCTACATATTCTCTCCGAATTTCAGGTCCGTAGCTCTTACGGTTCCTGAGAAAATACCGTGTGACGGACAGACGGATAGCGTAGCGAAAACAATAGGTCCTTTTTTTCACCTTTGGTGTACGGAACCCTAAAAAAATCATTAATCTAATATTTGATTCTTATTTACAAATAATTTAGGTATAGGTAAAAATATAAAAGTTTTAAACCATTCAATTTTAACTTGCTTTTGTGTGAATAAAATACTAAAATTAATAAATACATTCATAAGCAAATATATATAACCAATAAATAAATTAATAAATAAATAAATTAATAGACAAATAAGTAAATAATAAATAAATAAATAAATAAGTACAATTAGTACAAAAATAAATTCTTATTGTCATCTTACTTACATGCAATTTAGTAGGAAGCATTCTATTCTACATTGTTTCAATATTTCGGGCTGTGTAATGTCCCCATGCACGCGTTTTTATTTTATCTTTCATTATATTTCTTTTATCATCAGAAAAGCTAAGAGCTATTTTATTTAGTTTTTGAGTATATAGTTGATGTGTTTTAGACCTAAACAAAAACATTTCATCTGAGATAATTTTGGATTCAAATAAAAAACTTTTGTAATAATTAATGGACCACTTTTTAATTACAGACTTTTTGACACCTTTAGATTTTTTAACAGCGTCCGAGCGAAGAGTCGGCAGAGAAAACATTTTTGCTCTTAAACCAATAAACTCTGTCATTATATTCCCACTGTTTTCATCTTTCATCATTCCCAAAACCTTCTTATTGAGTAGCGGCAAACGAAGTTGATTATCTATAGGATATTCTGACGTAGCAAAATTCAAACTAATATCATTACGGATGCCATCGTAAAAATCATCAGTTTTAATTGAATAAATAAAGGAGTCAGCATCCATATAGCTGAGAAAAATGTTCTCTCCAAATTTAGGCTTCATGAAGCTAAAATGGAAGTCATACATTCCCCAGCTAGATAACTCCAGTACTGTAAAACCAAAATATCTATCATACCGTGCGCCAGGCAAATTTCCGGCCAATGCACTCAGTGTGTATATTTACAGGAAGCCATTCGAGCTGTTTTTACCTCCTTAAATAACTTTGTTTTCGCAATTGTAAAATTATAAAATTTAAACCATATTTAGAATAAATTCATGTTACCTCATATGCGAAGTTTAAAAGTTTTACAGGGAAAACTTCCGGAGATATGGAGGTGCAAAAGTGCATATTTTAAGACATACTCACTGACCACTGACCACTGACCACTGACACTTTCATCAAATTGATGAAGCACTTCCGCTATAGCTAGAAAGCTGAAATTTAATACACGAGTAGATCTAGGTGAGCAATGATCTAGAAAAATCTGAAAACCTGAAAATTTTAACCAGGGGGCGTAACCCCGCCCCCTGTGCTATTGAGCTGCAATTTGGTACACAAGTAGAACTAAGTGAATACTCACCTAAAAAAATCTGAAAACCCGAAAATTTTAACAAAGGGTGCAGGGTTACGCCCATAATGTTAAGAATTAAAAAAAAATTCTAAGGCGTTTAACTCACCGATTTTATTAAAATTTGGCACACATGTTGCAATAATACAAGTCTCTAAATTTTTATTGAAAAAAAGGTGGCGTTAACACGCCCACACAATTTAAGCCCCCTATTTCATGTGTTTCGGGTCAGCACATTTAAATGTACTATTAATGTATTTACTATTATCCGTTTCCAACCAAACTAAACAAGAAAGATAGCTGTTAGCCAAATAAGAATTTTGGGTTAAAAAAAGTAGGCGGGAACACGCTCATAAGATTAAAAATTAAAATTTGCGCTAGTGAGCTTAAATTTGATAAACGAGTATATATAATATATATATATATTAGCAAATTACTAGAAAAATCTAAAAACCATAAATTTTACCTAGGAGGGCGGGGCTGCGCCCTTAAGGCTCAGAATTTAAAAAACAAATCTAAGGCGTTAGACTCAAGCGATTTTATTGAAATTAGGCACAAATGTTGCAATAGTACAAGGTTATAAATTTTCGTTAAAAAAGTGGGCGTTAACACGTTCAAACAATTTAAGCCTCCTATTTCATGTACTTCGGGTCAGAACATTTGAATATACTGCATATTTATATATTTATTACTACCCGTTTTCAACGAAACTTGACAGGAAAGATAACTAATGGCTACAGCAGGTATTGAGATTGAAAAAGTGGGCGTTGTCAGGCCCATAAGAACAAAATAAATAAAATATACGCTAGTGAGCTGAAATTTAATAAACAAGTAGGTCTAGACTAGCAACTACCTAGAAAAATCTGAAAACCCGGAGATTTTAACCAGGGGGCGGAGCTATCCCAATAAAGAACATAATTAAAAGAGCAAATTTAAAATGTTTATCTCAAGCGATTTTATTGAAATTTGGCACAAATGTTGGAACAATGCAAAGTTATAAAATTTCGTGAAAAAAGTGGATACAATTTAAACCTCCTATTTCATGTACTTCGGATCAGCAGATTTCCAAAATAAATTTTTTTTTTAGTTTCACGCACATTTTAGATTTATTTGAAGATGACCAAATGGAGTATCTTCAACGTTTTTGAAATGCACGACGACTTTACTTATAGACACTAGTGAAATCGTCCGTGAGGCCAATGCCAATTCTTATCTTGGTGTTTCAAATATTGCTCAATATGGAATATTTGGCGGAAAAACAAATAGCAAAAATATAAAAAATTAATTTTTTGAGAAATTTTTAGATATTTTAATTGAACTGTAGTGAATTTTAATCAGAAATAATTCATAGTTAGGCTCAAGTTCAGTAATTTCAATTCTTATTGAATGAAATATTTTTATTAATTAATGTGAGTTTCTAAAGAAGAGAAGACAAATTAAACTTAGACTTTAAGCTGGGGGAAATACCGATACTTTTCTGTGCAGCCACGCACTTCATCAGCACCCTAGTCTATCTACTTGGGTAGAGATTCTTATTAACATCAGCTATTTAACTTAAATGTACAATGAACGGAATATGAGAAACGATTGTTGTGTATACAATTGATTTGCCTTTGGTAAACACATTTATAAGTATCACTATTAATTTTCTGTTTTTTCCAATTTTTCATTTTTCTATTTAGGTTAGCACGAAATTATTTTACTCTACCTCAGTATGTTTAACTATTCTTACTTATCTTTTTACGATCATCACATTAATTATTTTTACTTATTCGATGTACCATCGGTACATGCATGTAAGTATTATTGTAGTGGTCTATGTTACTTGTTGTTGCATTCTACAGTTTTTACTTGGATTTCCAGCATTCTGAAACTGTGATGGCCAAGTGAACAGTGATTGCCAAGTGAACATATTTTTGTCACGTGCCCATGATGTATTACTCACATTATTTAATAAAAATATTTCATTCAATAAGAATTGAAATTACTGAACTTGAGCCTAACTATGAATTATTTCTGATTAAAATTAATTTTTTTTTAATTATTACAAACTAATATTTGTATGCCATTCATTTGAATTTCGTTTTGGATATATATGTATGAATTTCTTTGTACATATATTTTTTAAACGAATACGAGTACACATCTAGAAATGGCCTAATATTTGAGAATTCGAAAACGCATCACTAATTCACACATACAGTTTAGGAATAAGCTCTCCATAAAACCATAATTTTTGGAGTTTGAGGACACTTGGGAAGCAATTAAAAAAATATGTTTGCCAATATTTGGTATGCGTTCATGAGAAAGCTTCTTTAATTTTTGTTTCCACACTGTGCTAGTGTAACAAATGACTTAAATACAATAAATAAAATTTATTTTTTAAATAAAAACTTTTTAAACTATGTAATTTGTTTTTAAATCATTGTTACGTTATTCCCCCGGGGGGGTTATAGTTTTGTTACGATCTATTACTGGGGGTAATGGGGCGGTCAAAAATCAGAGAAAACATCCTTATGCAATTTATGGAGAGCCCCTTAGTAGGTATGTAAGAAAAATTCCGCTTATCGACTATTCGCTATGAAGGTACAACGAGAACTGATTTTTAGCCCATATAAAATATAATATTGGCATTTTTTCGTTTTTGGGGTTTTTTCGATTTTAAACTTTTTTTAAGAGGGTTTTTTAGTTTTGCCGCTTTTTGCGTTTATTTTTTAACTTGGTGCTTTTTTAGTTTTGGTGCTTTTTTCGTTTTAGCGATTTTTTAGGTTTTTGGGCATTTTTTAAAACTTAGCAATTTTTTAGTTTTGATGCTTTTTTCTGTTTTAGAGATTTTTTAAAGTTTTTTGCGTTTATTTTATTTTGGCAATTTTTTGACAGTTTGGTGATATATCTCATTTTAGCGATTTTTTCGTTTTGGTGATTTATTATAGTGCTAGATTTTCTTCTTTTTTGTGCTTTTTTTCGTTTTTGTGATTTTTTTCGGGTTTAGGCATTGTTTTAATTTGGTGCTTTCTTAAGTTTTAGTGCCTCGTTCTCGTCTTACCAATTTTTTATGCATGTTTTTTAATTTGGTGCATTTTTAAGTTTTGGTATTTTTTTCTCATTTTGGCGATTTTTTGATTTAAGCAATTTGTTTTCAGTTTTGCGATTTATTTTAGTGCTAGGTTATTTACAATTTGGTGCTTTTTTTGTTTTGGTTACTTTTTTTGGGTTTTGAGTTTTTTTAATATGGTGCTTTTTTCTCGTCTTACCGATGTTTTTAGTTTTGTTGTTGTAGCGCCCAAAGTTCTACATACTCTCTCCAAATTTCAGATCCGTAGCTCTTACGGTTCCTGAGACAATAGCCTTCTTCCAAACATGAAATATGTTTAATTATAAGAAAAAAAGTTAAAGTTTTCCAACCCTGGAAAAGTGTTTTTAATTTTTTTAATTTTAAAATTTTTTTTAATTAAGAATATCAATTTTATTAATACTGAAGTATAAGATAAGTTAATTTAATAAAAAAGTAATAAAAACTAGTTTTCGGTAGTTATTTTGTATGGGAAAATAGAGTTTGAGTTTTCCAGCTCTGAAACTGTCAGCTCGATTTTGCTGATTTTCAATACCAATCTTTTTTAGAAAATTTCTGACACAATAGTTTAAGAACAAAGTCTCTATCTGTTCTGGGAGCTTCGGAACACCGATTTCACGTACAGACAGACGGACATCGCTTGTTCGTCTTCCCTATGCATAAGGATCCAGAATATATATACTTTATGTGTCGCTTATTAATTTTGTAGAAACTAAAAACGGAATGACAAACCTAAATATATCCTTTTACCATTTTTTGGTAATGGGTATAAAAATCATGTTTGTACAAATTAAACAAATACAACAAAAATTACAGTCAGGAAAAAGTAAAACCAAATTTATGGCCTGTTTCAGAATAACAATTTATATTGAAAATAAAACCAAATTTTCATATTTTATTGGTATTTGAAATATAAATTGTCAGTCGAAAGTTTCGTGTCGTTATTGAGAAACCAGCCATTAATTTATTGAAAAGGTAAGTACGAATCTTTGTTATTGTCGGAGCTGTTTTTCATGATCAATAAATTTTTATCTGCACTCTAAAACACTTTTGTTGAAAATTAGGTCGATAATAGTAGGCAACACTTTACACACTACTTTCGACCTAAAATTACACAACTATATTTTTAAACCTTTTGTTGATTTTTAAGCACAATATGTTTAATTTTGAATAAAATATGTTTATTCATGCTCTCAACCATGAAAATAAAAAAATAAATAAATTTCATGTACGCCCTTTTCAATAAAACTGCAAACATTCACCAAACACCTGATCAGAATATCGAAACAAAAATTATTTTTAAAAACACTGTATTTATTAGAAATTCTCCGTGAAATGCACTAAATCATTATTATAATTGGTAAACACCTTCTTGCATTTTAAAAACGCATAAATGCATAATCATTTACATGTATGTAAATGAGAGATTCTATTAATTTTGCACATAAATTTTTTGTCCAGTTTCACACTATTTACTATTCACTATTTACATAAAAAAACATACTACGAGTATTGTTATTGACATATAAACTGCTTTAAATTTAATTTTAATTAACTTAATAAAAAATATGCCGTGCTTCTCTTGCAACTTGTACGCTTTTGTACTTCTACTTTTTTTGTTAAACATATTTCTGGTGTTTTACGCATATGTGCTTAATTTTCAACATTTTGACGTTATTTAGACATATCTGGCTGTATTTTAAGTACAATTTGCTTAAAAATAAACCTTTTTAGCAGTAGATTCCAATTTTTGTGTAAAAGAGGGCAAATATTGTTTATTTTATACAAATAACAACAAAACAAAAAAAATTTAGACATTAAGAATATTTCAACAACAAATTAGACAATATATGATCCTAAATTTTAGCCAATGTTTTAGAGTGTGTATTCATTTCATTATCAACTAGGAAGTACTAAAATAAGTACTTTCACATAATCATAGTCATTATTGTACAAATAAAAAAGTTAAATAAATAAGCAACAGCCATTACCCTGTAAGCCATTAAAAGTCTACTACCCGTTACAGAATCTTTTAAAAAATGTTTGCTGGGTATTTTAAAGTGTCAAATTTTTGAAAATCTACATCAGTCTGGTCTTATTTTGCGACTACTTGGGTTTTATGATGTTTCTTGTTGGCAACCTTAATGATAAGTAAAAAATAAGTTAAATGAAAAAGTAGGGTATCTTAAAATGACAAGATAAGAAGAATATTATTTTATTTGAATATTAACTTATTTTTGTAATGAAATTTTTGCTGCTGGGTATTTGAACATGCTCTCTTCATTCGTAGTTACTTTGCAATATGCGAACAGAGTACAAAATAATCATAATTTTCTTGCAAAAATAAGCAAACGGACAAAGAATAAGTCAATTCCATAGTGATGCCAACTTTTTCAGAACAAAAAGCAATTCTCGTACTCTAAAAAAGCACTAAGAACACTAATTGCAATAACTGTTTGTATATATGTACAGGATACAGGTTTCAATTCAAATTTTATTCTTACTCTTTTATATATTAAACTAAATCATCCGGTATAGTCGAAATATCAAAACACTTAGGGCAAATAAATCAGTCAATAATTATATGTATTTTATTTTTAAATCTGATTTAAACACAAAATTTTGTTTTTCACCACAAAATTAAATGAATCTTAAATAGCCAACATTGTGCATTTAAGCGTTGTTTAAGTTTTACAAACATACCATATGTTTTGTGCATGTGTGTGTTTTTTGAATGCATGTACATAAACATCATGAGGTCTTATTAAAAATAATTTCGTTTAATTTTCGGAAATATACAACAAATGTAACACAAATTTTCATTTCATGAAATATATAAATAGAAAAATGCATTCCGATGCTCTTTTTGTATCATAAAATGTGTTTTTTGCTATTTAATTTTTCTGCAATTTGATAAATCAACTTTTTTATTTATATTAAACAGCTGTTCTTTGGAAAGCTTTCCATAATATTTGGAAATACTGTAGTGCTACCATACTTTCAACGTAATTTGATATTAACTTTAATTAGCCACTGAAAAAATGAAAGTGTGTTTAAATCAATTTTAATTTTTTGTAAAAATTAACTTAAACTATGTTTAAACATTCAGTGATTTATTAGCTATTAAATTAAATTTAAGTGGAAATGTTTCGATATGTTTGTCCTTTTCGAGTACCTTTGTTATGTTTACTTTCAAAATAATACATAGCACTAAATCTTATTTTCTCCTCAGCATTTGAATATGGTAATGATAATAACATTAGATCAAAAATGAAGTTTCAGAAATGTCTTATCAGAAATGTCTATTCATTTTTTTCTTGTATTTGAGAAGCAATTAAATAGCTCTGTATTCAGTGAAAAAATTATAACAATAAAACCTAAGGATTTCAAGATATACGCAAAATATGACCTGGCATTTTGTTACAAAAAAACAGAAGTTTGGTTTGACTTGACTAACAAAATTGCTTGATTCTGCAAACTGGGCAAGTGTTTTAGACAAACCTTTTTTGTTTAGGACTTGGACTGGTAGACATTTATTTTTCAAGCATCTAGATTAACAAATCTTTTCCCCTTTTTTTCCCATTAGCCTTAGTATCTGGCTTTTCGTAACTTAAATTTCCACTTGATATTTTTTTGGTTAAAAATTAATAAAAAGATACATAAAAGTGTAACAAATCTATATTTGTTATTTATATACATATACTTATTAGCCTTATCCGCATCTACGGTCACGTTGTATTTTAGAAAATATAATTAAAATTTATGAATGTAATGTTATTTGTTAGTCGCTGATAAAGGCGATAAAATAAAATTAAGAAACAGAATAAAAACCGGCTTTAAGAATGTTTAAACAATTCAACCCGAATCGAAAATTACCCTTACCGGCCCAAAAATTAATTATTCGGAAAAAATCCGTACCATATACAAAAAAATCGGTTCTCACCGGAAACAAAATATAGCTTTGTTTGACGCTGGTAATGTAGCTTTCCATTGGTGAAATAATTTAAAAACAACCGTATTCTAAACAACCATTGTACAATGAAAAAAAATACTTCCAGTCTGCCGTTACGTAACAGACTTTTGAATAGTAATATTATATTAAATGTTTGTTTTATAAACGCTTTTTTTAATTATTATCACATAAGCTAATAACGCTTTGTTAACATGTAAAATTTCACACACTTGGGATTGACAGCGTAGAGATAATGAAAATAAATGCAACTTTTCCTGGCGTTACGTTACATTGAAATATCATTTTATTAAGAACTTAATTATACGGTTATTTGATATATAATGGATTTCTCTTCATTTGTCTATGATAAGTTTTTGTTGCAGCAATAGTTTTGCAATAAAATTATTACTGTGCAATTGCTCCTCATGAAATTAAATAAAACTCATTATTTCGCCATTACAACTAAGGAAAACTTCGAACTCTTTAATTTATTTAATTTTAAATATTTCTAATATATAATACAAGAAAACAAATCTGTTGGTGAACTTTAATTTTTTTCGACATGCTGGACTTTTCTCTGGAATGGCCCATATGTACCTAAAAATCGAACAGAATATTAGGTAAAGTGAATAAAAAACGCATTTGCTTTTTACTTAAAAATTTGCTTAAAACAAGTAAGAGTGCTATATTCGGTTGTGCCGAACCTTATATACCCTTTACCCAAGTACGTACGTATGTATATGTATGTAGTTTACAGATACATACATAAGTACATATGTACATACATATTTGTTTTGTAAACAAATTTAAATTTTTTTGTTAGAGTGCAATTTTTACTAAGTGACCTATCAATATTTTTCGACCAAATAATTTAATTCAAATATTTTATTTTTGATATTAGCAATAGTTTAATATTTTATTTTACACTTTTGGGGTATTCAGAAGGTTTTCATAAATTAAAACGTTCTAAAGTAATAAATCGAAAAAATATGACTGCTCTGAGCAACCCCTTGTAATTTACAATTATAAATGTTGTACTTATTTGTATTTTTGTTTTAGCACCTTTGTACATTACTTACTCACTTTCTCAATTCCTTTGGTAAACTCTCACATATTTCTACATGTAGTTATGACAAACAATAAACATAGCGAAAAAAGTCTTATTACTTTATGACATTTTTGTTTGAGCCACAGCAACAATTTTTTTAAACTCTGTTAAAATGTTTAGACATTATGACATTTAGGACACTTAATATACCATTGTGAATACCCCATCTGTATACAAGAAATAAGTTACATTTACCCTTATTCCAGTTTTCAACATAGACGTAACGTCAATAAAATACCTAAAAATGTAGGCTTGTTTACTCACTCTCGAGATGTTCAAAACCGTGCTACTATTTAATAACCCTAAAATAGTCTGAGGGCCATTATTATAACTTGACGTTAGCTAAAAGTAGGATGTTATTGGATGCATAAACACTTTTTCATTATTATAACTTCATTTTAATAAAAAGTAAGCGATAAACTAAAGAGAAGTTGATCCTACCTGTAACTTTTATTGTGAGGTATAGTCATTTAAAGTTGCCACATTTTCGCCACTTGCCACACTTTCTACTTTATAAAACAAAATCAAATTTATTTTGTCAAAATATGGCATAAAACAAAAGTAATACAACACAAAACACATAAGAATAATAAAAAAACAAAAGAATTGACAAAAATATTTTCATTATGTTTGTAATTTGACAAATAAACAAAAACAAGTTGCCACTTCTCATTTTTAAGCAACAAGATCCACAATATCCACACAAATGGTGCCACCAACCAAATATTTTATTATTTATTTTATCGGACAGTTGTAATAATGGAAAATTTTAAAGGTCACTTTATAGTTCAGTTTTGCTAAAGTTAGGGATAACTATCCGAAACTTTATCTTTAAGTCATAATAATGGATCTTAGTATTGTACCTCCATAGCAAGTAGCCTAACTTGTTTTATATTTTCCGGTATTTAGTAATCTTTGATGTTGCAAAGCTGCTTATTGTCTCAATTTAAACATCCTATTCCATCCATACTCCTAAAGAATCTTTTCCATTTTGTTCAGCAGGAAGGAACGTTTTTTTATTTCTATTTCCACTTACTAAAAAATTAATAGGAATTCATTACAAGCTGCAAATTAAAGACCATCGATTTGAAACAAAACTGTGCGGAGAGCATAATAAGCCACATGGCACAAACCTTCGTTTATACTTAAATGATTTATCCATATAAAAATTTAACATAGATTCAAAAATATTGAGTAAAGGTCTTCTTAGAACATGATATGTTTAACTGGCATAAATAGTTTTTGGTTTATTTTAAAAAATTCTTATTATTATTTATTATTAATAATAATTATTTACTTTTATATACAAAAAAAATAAATTTCCAAACCTGAAATCATCCTATTAAATTTTTCTGACTCCTAATAACTATCTAGTTATTTAAAAAGTATAAAAAATATGTTTTACCGAGCAAAGAAAAAAAGAAATAAGAAAAAATTAGTTTTATTTATTTATTTTAATATCAAAAAAAACAAAACTTTTTAGCTCTGAAGCTGTGGTTTTTAATTTTCTACTTTAATATACCATGACATAAAATATATCTAGTTTATAAAGAAAAAAAAAATTAGCCCTTCTAACTTTTATTATCATAAAAAGTGTAAGGTTCCCAACTCTGGAATCATCCTTTTATAGTTTTCTGATATCTTACACAATTATTTAATTTTTTAAGAGTATAAGATATGTTTAATTTACATAGAAAAATAAATATTTGTTTTATAAGGTTACTTATGTATAAATAGAGTTAAAGTTTTCCAATCGTAGAAACGTCTTTTTAATTTTTTATTTTTCTTTAAATCGAAATACCAATTTTATTAATACTGAAGTATAAAATAAGTTTATTTAATAAAAAAATAAAAATTAGTTAGACTTAGTTACTTTTATATATCACAAAAGTAAGTAAGTTTTGCAACCCTGGAATTATCCTTTTTGACTTTTCTGATTTCTTACACCAATCTCTTTCTTTTAAAAATATAAGATATTTTTAATTTATAGAGAAAAAGGAAAAATTTGTTTTAGTAAGTTCCTTTTGTATAAGAAAAAAAGTTAAAGCTTTCCAACCCTGGAAACGTCTTTTTAATTTTTTTAAGTCGAAATACCAATTTTATACTTACTGAGGTATAAAATAAGTTTATTTAATAAAAAAATTAGTAATTAATTTTCGGTTGTCACATTTATATGGCCAAATAAAGTTTAAGTTTTTCGTTTTGATGATTTTCAATATAAATCTAAGTTGAACCACTTCTGATACACCTGGCTAAGACCGAAGCTTCCAGCTTTTCTGAGAGCTTCGGAAAACCGAGTTCACGTAAATCAGACGGACTGACAGACGGACATATATTATTCGTCTTCCCTATTCATAAGGATTCAGAATATATATACTTTATGAATGGCATATTCATATTGTGGAAATTACACATGGAATGACAAACCTATTTATACCTTTTTTCATTTTTGGTAAAGGGTATAAAAATATAAAACACATACACATTTTAGGTCTTAAAACAAATTTTCAAGTAAAAAGCAAACGCCTTTTTTATTCACTGTACCCATTGTTATTATATTTTTTCAGTGTTTTTATTTATGTATTATATGTTTACATATGTATATGTAATTATATATAAATTATCACATTTCATATATAAATGTGATAATTGGGAGGTAAACACCTAATAGTTAAAAACACTAATGCAAACACCTTGTTAGATTTTCATTTAGCATGTGTGTATTTCTCTAAATTTAGAGTTTCAAAGACGTGGAAAATTCCTTTATCGCGTTTTTTGTGAATCTACTAGACTATCACATATATATATGTATATATTTATTCGAACTGCAAAACGCACTAAGAACCAAGTTAAAAAAGCACCCATTTAGTGTATTTCTTAAAAAACTTGAAAAAATTCGCACTGTTATGACTTAAAAAGCACTAAATCTGGTGCGAAAGGCACTAAATTGGCATCGCTGCAATTCCAAATAAAAATAACAATAAATACAACAAGAATAATAATTTTTTTATGAGATTCTGACAACATATTACATTACTCGCTCGATAAATCAAAATGTTTGGTTGCTTAACCTTAAGCTTTTGAATGGTTTGGTTGATTCCGATGTTATTTCTAAAATTATGGAGACACTGGATGGAGTGTTTCAGCACTTGCATGCATACTTTTGCACATAAATGTGTGAATGGTGTGACTTGGAGGTAGTACAGAGCCGCTTATGGATTTAGTTTGCTTTTCTTTACGGTTCATAAAGCAAATTTAATTTTGAAATATTTTAAAACGTCCACATTGTTGGTGTCAAAGACATGGCTGTCGCTTGTCGCAGGACTGGTAGTCGAATGCACAAATGAACACGCTATCAGCAGGCCCTGTCAAAAACATTTATTGGAACACGCCGCGTATGTTCACACAATCATAAACACGAATATATGTACATATGTATGTA